>PVKB01003729.1:0-180146 GCA_004027205.1 Ctenodactylus gundi
AGGGGCGGAGCCGCGCGCCGGCGTGACGTCAGCCCGAGCGGCCCGACCGACGTCCTCCCTCTCGGCGCCTTCGCCGATTGGAGGGCCGCGGGGGGCGTGCCGGGCGCACCTAGGACTCTCGCGAGAGCCGGTGAGAGCGCGCCAAATTCGCCGCGGCGGCTGAGGCGGAGCGCGCGCGGAGCCATGGTTCTGAGGAACACCGGGCGGCGGCGCGCGGACGCTGTCGCGGACGGCGAGGCCCACCCGTGAGCGTCCGCGGGCCGTTGCTAGGGCAGGGCGGGTGGGCCCGCGTTCCGGTGCTCTCCCGACTCGCGGTGCCGCGGGCGGCGGCCGCCGTCTCCGAGAGGCGGGCGGGGGCGTGGGGACGAGAGGGCCGCCGAGATGCCCGGCGGCGGAGGCCCGGTCCTCCCGCTCGAGCGGCGTGGGAGCGCGGGGCCGCGAACGGTGGTGGGGCCGGGGACGGGGCAGCGCCAGGCCCGGAACGCCGAAGGGCGGCGTCGCGGTGGGTGCGGCGCGTGCCCGGCGTCCTGCCGCGTCGGGGGCCGAGCCGGAGGGGCAGCATCGCGTCGCCAGGCCGCGGTGGCTTACATGGCGAGTTCAGCGCTGCCCTGAGCGCTTGGCGCCACGTGAGCCCCTCCCGCAGAACGGGAACGTACTGCTCCGGCCAGGGCGCGAGAGCTGGAGCGCCGACCTGGCAGGGTAAGAGGTGCTCGGGGAAGAGTGGCGCCGGTGAGTCGGTGGGAGAAATGCCCCTGAGGCCTGGATCCTCGTGAATCCACCTCAGGTACCCTGTCTGGAGGAGCGCAGCAGACTTACCCGCAGAGGGCGCGCCGCGGGAGCCGGGGCAGGGCCTGTATTCCGCTCCGGACAGAGCGTGCTGCCTTCCTTATTAAGGTCTAGTGCGGTGTGCTGCAGCAGATGGTTCTGTCACCTGGCCGGTTCACATACAGTGGACAATAGGGGGATGATGTCAGGAGATCCAGTCGGTTATTTTGCAGTTTTTCCTAGTCAGAGGGAGCTGCCACAGAGGAGCACGGTAGTTACCTTAGAGCTGGAGCGCAGCATGGGCCCTGTTGGCGCTTGTGGGGAATGCCATGTGGGTCCCGGGCCTCCCAGGGCTGAGCTCGCCTTTGGTCTTGTGTGCCTTTCAGCTTTCACAAGGCTGCTCTTTTCTCCTGTGCTTCCTTCCCATCTCAACATCGCATCTCTCCTCTCCTGGTTTTGTACGTTTAAAAAGAAATGCCTTCAGGGACACAGGCCTATAATCCCAGCACCCGGGGAGGCTGAGGCAGAAGAATCTTAAATTTTAGGCCAACCTGGGCAACTTAGTGACTGAGTGAGACTTTGTCTGAAAATCAGAAGTTAAAAAAGGGGCAGGGATATATTGCTCAGCGTGAAGACCCTTGGCTTGATCAAAACCAATACCATGAAAATAAATAATAAACAGAAACACACTTGGATTTTGAGGTGATTGTAGACTCTCTTGCACTTGTTAGAAATAATAGTAGTTTCTGCAATGGTAATATTGTGTATAACTAGAGTTCGGTGTGGTGTCGCAGCCAGGATAGAGCAAATTGCACGAGCGTTACGTGGGCTTTTATCCTTGTGCATGTGTTTTCTGTGCAGCTTTATTGTATACATTCATGTAGCCACCACCAAAATCAATTGTGCACTGGTCTGTCACAGGGTCCCTGGTGCTGCCTGTCCTTGCTGTCACCCTTCCTCCTGTCCCACCGCTGGCAACTGGCAGTCTAGTCTGCCAGTTGAAATAGAATGGGAATTCTGTTTCAGAAATGGCGTGTAATTCAATCATGAAGTAAGAGATAAGAGAGCTTGCTTTTTTTCATTCTATATAATCATCTGAGGTCTACCCAAATTATACCAAGTTATTCCTGAGCAATATTTATGTGTGGATAAATCACAATGCACAATTCAGGTAGGGGGTATCGGTTGTTTGCAGGTTTTGGCTGTTAGGAGTAAAGGTGCTATGAACATCCTCATGTAAGGTTTTTTTTTTTAATCCAAGTGAGGTTTCATTTAACTGGAATAAACACCCAGAAATGGCTAGGGGAGTAGCTCAGTGATAGAGTACTTGCCTAGGAAGCAGGAAATCCTGGGTTTGGTCCCCCAGTGTGATGGCACCCATCTGTAATCTTAGCTCTCTGGAGGCTGGGACGGGAGGATTGCCACGAGTGCGATGCCAGCCTGAGCTACACAGTGAGTTCAGGACTATCCTTGACTGTAGAGTTAGCCCCTGTCTCAAAAAGAAAAAAAAAAAAAAAGCTCAGACATGAGTTGCTGAGTTTGGCATGTTTCTAGCGTCTGGCCACGAGCGCTGCGTGGCCAGTGTTCTGGTCACAAAGTCGGTTCCGGTAGCCCATCCCCGGTAGGCCTTGCCCATTGGTCCTGTTATTTTAGAGAGCCCTTTAGTCTGCCCTGAGCCTTTCAGGAATGTGCACCCCAGGTCATGTCAGAAACACCTGGTGTGAAGTTACACTTAGACCAGGGGTAATAGGTTATGACAGGCTCCCCTCTTTCTCACAGGGATGGCGGCCCCCCTCCTTCAGTCTCAGTGCTCAAACACCTGGAGCGGAGTCAGTGGACAGACAAGATGGACATGCGCTTCGGCTTTGAGAGGATAAAGGAGCCTGGTGAGAAGATAGGCTGGCTCATCAACATGCACCCCGTAAGCTCCTGTGCTTTGTCTAGCCCTCTGTGTCCTCGAGGTGGTGACCGCTTCTCTTCCTACCTCGCGTTCCTGGTCTGGTCTAAAGAGTGGGTAACACCAATGGAGGGGCCTGTTGTCAGGTGATACATGTGGGAGATCTGCTTGCTTGTAGCTTTTCTCCTTTTCTCTTTCACATCATTGAGGGTCATGTGGAAGTCTCTGTGGGAAGACTGAGATGAGGGGTGTCACAACAGAATAAAGCTTCCAAGGGTTATGAAGGAGAAATCTCCACTTGGGAGGTGTTACCACATAGCCCTTGTGAATGAGGTAGCACAGGGGCCATGTTAGAGATGGTCCGGAGAATTCTCTTTTTAAGTGCTCAGTGTTCCCATGGCTAGTCAGAAGTGGTCCTGTGGCTATGCAGGGGTAACCTGCCGTGCTGACTGGCTCTTTTGCAGACTGAGGTTTTAGATGAAGACAAACGCTTGGTCAGTGCAGTGGATTACTACTTTATCCAAGATGATGGCAGCAGATTTAAGGTAAGACCCGTCCTTGGGAAGCTGAAACCCACTTTGGAGGAGCAGTTGTCCAAAATGATGAAAGTTCATTCGGTTTTGCAGCCATCGAGGAGGGAGCGGAGGGCTTCTTTTGGGAGTAGAGCCCCCTCAGGCCCTATTAGCCTGAGCAGGGACACCAAGAGAAGGTAGCTCAGGGTATTGGGCAGCATTGTCTCTAGACTGCAACCCTGAGATGTGTGCACACCCAGGTTTTTCACATGCAGCGTGCCTCTCCCAAGAGCTGCCAAGGCCCAAGGTGCCGTGGGTCCAGGGCCCTTCTGGCCTGTGTTGCAAATACTGTGTCTTTACTTTTCTCTGTCCTTTTTTTTTTTTTCCTTGTTACCTCTGGATGAATTGGTTCTTGCAGGTGGCTTTGCCTTATATGCCGTATTTCTACATCGCAACCAGAAAGGTGAGTCTGAGTTTCCTACAAGCCTTACTCTGGAGTGGGATTCAAAACTGGGAAAAGGGCAAGGAAGAAAGTAGTTCTTAGTAATAGGAAGTCCTTTCCTTCTGATTTGCTGTAGGGTTGTGAGCGAGAAGTTTCATCTTTTCTGTCTAAGAAGTTTCAGGGCAAAATTGCAAAAGTAGAGACTGTCCCCAAAGAGGATCTGGACTTGGTGAGTACCACCCAGACCTTCTGGGGAAAGTGAGGCTGGTCCACACTGCCTGCAGCCAGCTGGACTGGCAGAAGTCATGTCCTGGGATGTGGCAACAGGGTTGTTGGGAACGGGTGGTTCCCAGAGTTCTCTTCGAAGAGCACTGGTGGCATTGGCCGGTGGAATATGTGCGTGGTCAGGTGCTTTGGAGCCACTGCCGTTGGATGTGGGTGTGCTGACCTGTGGCCTTTGCCCTTGCTTTGCTCTTGCCATCGGAGCTCTCTCTCTCTCAAGATCATGGTGTGGTTTCTTCATTTTACAGCCAAATCACTTGGTGGGTCTGAAACGAAATTACATCAGGCTGTCCTTTCACACTGTGGAGGACCTCGTGAAAGTGCGGAAGGAAATCTCCCCTGCTGTGAAGAAGAACCGAGAGCAGAACCAAGCCGGCGACTCTTACGCAGCTATGTTGTCCAGGTGACTTCCTTTCCAGGAGCAAGCATCAGCTGGTCCACAATAACAGGCTGGATGGGAGGCAGGAAGACTCCCATGAACTTATCCTGATCCCTCTGCTCTATGTGGAAACCCTTGACTAATCCAGCAGGAATTGCATAGTGGCTTTCCAAGCCTCGTTTTAGGTCTTAGATGTTCTTTTCTAATGTAGGGGTAAGGCTGCTGGCTCTAAAATAGAGTTGTTTTTAACAGTGTGGATTCTTTAGAGAGATCTCTCATCTTACAAGTTTGATGAGTGCTGAGATTTACATAACTTGCTGTCGCCAGAGAAGCCTGGGGATGGTACAGAGAAGTTTTAAGTACAGAGCACCAAGCTTTGTTTCTCGGGTGTTGGGGTAGCAACAGTGGGAGGCAAGGTAAGTGCTTAAGAACAGAGAACTGTGGCTCATTAAGCTTGGATGAATTCAAAACTAATGTCATTCTCCAACAACAACAACAAAATTCTGAAATCTTTTTTTTCACTCTACCTTTTCCAGCAATGCCATAAATTACTTCTTGGAATATTGTATAATGTGGTCAAAGCCGAGTTTGCAGAGATTTCAACCATCTGTGCCTTTATGTTCCTTTTTTTCCCCTGTTGTGCTGGGGATTGAGCTCAGAACTTTTCCACCGAGTTGTATCTCCACTCCATTTTTTAGTTTTGATTTTAAGACAGAGTCTTGCTAAGTTGCTCATGCTGGGCTCAAACTTGTGATCTTCTTGCCTTAGTCTCCCAGAGTGCTGAGATTATAGGCCTTTCCTACCAAACCTAGCTGCCCTTTGCTCTTAATAGTTCATTTCATATTTAATCTTAGTGAGTTAATGCTGAAATGACTATTCTGATGACAGATTTCCCACTTGGATATAAAACGATTATAGAAATATCAATACTCTTACCTATCGCTTTGCTGTGCACTACAGTGAGACTTCACTGAGTACTCACAGCTCCTGTAGGGTAGGCCTGGCACTCTCTGTCTTACGTTCTTGGTGAAGAAACAGTGGCTTTGTAAAGGAGGCCGTGTCTGTCAACGTGACTGAGACCACATGGAGGCTGTGTGGCGCCCAGGTCTGTTCTCATCCCTGCGTGGTACATCCTCCTGTGTAGCAGAGGATGCATATGGTGGGGAGTGGCCGCACTTTTCCCTCTTCCCTCTGCTGGTGCTGAGTGTCCCTTGGAGAGTGTGCAGTGCATGCATCCCAGACATATGCTGGGTTGTTGCATCTCTGAGGCCTGTGGCTCAGAAAGAGTGGTTATCCAAAGCCGTTCCTGGTCGTTGTGCCACCCCGATTTACTGTTCCTAACCTTTCCTCTCTGTGGACTTGGTCTTTGCCTCCAACGTCCTCTAAGAGCATAGTTTAGTTGACTGCTCTTTGTGTGTGTTACCTAGTGTTCTACGAAGAGGCAGTGTCGTTACTGATGAAGAGGAAGCCTCTAAGAAGACAGCTGACCAGCTGGACAACATTGTGGACATGCGCGAATATGATGTCCCCTACCACATCCGCCTCTCCATTGACCTCAAGATCCATGTGGTGAGGCGAGGCGAGGCAAGGGGGAAGTTCCTAACAGTTAGGAGATGTCTCTGGACTCCGAGCCTAACTGATGCAGCCCTTGTCCTGCAGGCTCACTGGTACAATATCAGGTACCGAGGAAATGCAATTCCCGTGGAGATCACTCGCCGTGATGACCTCGTTGAGCGGCCTGTAAGTACTGCTAATGCGTCCTCCATTCCTCCTTATATTTTTTGTTTTGTTTTGTTGTGTTGTGTTTTGTCTTTGAGACAGAGTCTGCTCTGTAGCCCAAGCTGGTCTTGGACTCAAGGCAATCTTCCTGCCTCAGGCTTCTAGTGCTGGGATTACAGGCATGCGCCACCACACCCAGCTTTATGTGGTGCTGGGGAATTGAACTCGGGGCCTTATGCTTGCAAGGCCAGCGCTTAAACCGCTGTGCCATTCCTCCATTCCCCGTTCCTCCTTGTTTTCCGGAAAGATTAGATTGAGTGCTGAAGGCTGAATTGAATCAGATTTTCTTCTTTTTTCTCAAATAACTTCTTTTCTGTTTGAGACAAGATCTCACTCCATAATCCAGGCTGGTCCTGAACTCACTATATAGCCCAGGTTGGCCTAAAAACTCACAAAATCTTCCTGCTTTGGCCTCCCACGTGCTAAGATTATAGGCATGTGCCACCACATCGGATGATTTTTATGTGGTGCCGGAGAATTGAATCCAGGACCTTGGCGCACACTGGGTAAATTTTCTAACCAGCCCTCTGAAATACTTCCTGAGAGGAATTAAAAAATTTGAATTTTGTCGCCAGTTTCTGAACTGGGTGACTGTCTTAGTTCCTTCTTTGTTGCTGAGACTGAATACCTGACATCCACAACTTTAGAGAGGAAAGATTTGTTTTAACTCACAGTTTCAGAGGATCACTATCCATTCATGGATGGGCAGCTGGAAATGATGATCTTACGTGGCGGGATGAGGCCAGATCTGGGTCCTCACGGCATGGCAGAACAGAGCCAAGTCTGGTAGGAAGGGAAGATCAGCACACACCCCTCCAGGTTAAGCCGCAAGTGTCCACCCCTTCCAGCCAGATCCTTGAACTGAACTTGGGCATTCTACCATTGGGCTACATCCACATCTCTAAATTTTTATTTTTTTAAATTTTGACACAACGTTGGCCAGCTTAGCCATGAACATAGGGCCCTTCTGTAACTTGTATTCCAGGTGCATGCCACCACTCTTGGCCATTGGCTGATCTTGTTGCTAATTCAGGGTACATTTTGCCCCTCCAGGACCCTGTGGTTTTGGCATTTGACATTGAGACAACCAAACTGCCCCTCAAATTTCCTGATGCTGAAACAGACCAGATCATGATGATCTCTTACATGATTGATGCCCAGGTGAGCAGAGAGGGTGCTTTGGGAAGCCATTTCCCCAGTGCGGGGCCTTGTGAGACCCCATACCAGGGCCATGCCTGCCCTATGGGTGGTTCTGCTTGGGTAGATAGCAAGTACGTCCCGGACAAGAACTAGCAAGCTCTCCTGACATCCAAGTATGGTTTCCTTCTATCTCCTTGACTCTGAGACACTCAGGGTCTCTTCCAGAGAATTATAAGATGCCTCCTTGAAGTTGCTGCAAACTTCGTGAGATAAGAGCCTCCAGGCTGCTTCTGGATGATGTTGGGAAGCTGCTCTTTGGTTTCCTGTGTCTGACTTATGTTAACCCCCGGCCACTTCTGAATGGCACTGGGAAGCTTTTGAGGCATTTCTATGTCTGACTTGTATTGACCTCTAACGAACCTCTCCAGGGCTACCTCATCACCAACAGAGAGATTGTTTCAGAAGATATTGAAGACTTTGAGTTTACCCCCAAACCAGAATATGAGGGGCCCTTTTGTGTCTTCAATGAACCTGATGAGGTACTGAAATACGATGAGGTGCCTTCCCTGGGTTTGGAACAAGAATGGGAGGAAGGGCTGCTGTAGCTCAGTAAGCTTATTTCTCAAGGTGCAAGCCTCTCCCGTGGCTGGCCTGAGGGCCCTGACGTGAGTGCTGACCCAAGCTTGTTCTCTCTGAGCTCTGGGGGAGATATTTGGAAGTGGGTGGAAACAAGAGAATAGCAACCTGCTGACCACTTGGATTTGCTGTGCTCAGGTTCACCTGCTTCGGAGATGGTTTGAGCATATCCAGGAGACCAAGCCCACCATCATGGTCACCTACAATGGGGATTTTTTTGACTGGTGAGCCTAAGGTCTTATTTGCAGGTAACTGAAAAATGTTAGGGAGGAACAGATGGAAGGATGTCTGCCTCATGGTGTCATCACTGGATTTCTAATTCCATTGGAGAAGAGGCTGGTATAAGGACTTTCCAGGTTGCACTGGAATCTCTTGGGAATTCTGCCTAGTGTCAGCAAAAGAGAATTAAAGATTAACCTCAAGCCCAGTGTGCTAACACACACATGCCTATGGTCTCAGCTTTTCGAGAGGTTGAGACGAAGGCACTGCAAGTTTGAACTCTGCCTGAGCACCTTAGCAAATTGAAACCCTGTATTAAATTTTTAAAAGGCAAAGGTCTGGGGATATAACCCACCCAGTATATGAGGCCCTGAGTCCAGTCCGCAGTACTGCCAGATAAGGAGACAGATTAACCTAGCCCCGTTTGTCCCCAGGCCATTTGTGGAGGCAAGGGCTGCAGCTCATGGCCTGAGCATGCACCAGGAGATTGGCTTCCAGAAGGACAGTCAGGGTGAATACAAGGCGCCACAGTGCATTCACATGGACTGCCTCAGGTAGGCACGGCCACCCAGCCCCAGAAGCTAGGCCCGAAGGCTCTTCCTCCCGAAGATGCTAGCAGTGGGGGAAGCAGCAGCCTCTGAAAAGCTGCCTCTCTTATCTGGGCTTACCGCCTTCAGTCAGCACACCAGCATCGCATCCTCTAAAGCAGGAGACAGCAGAAGGGCATTCTGGTGGGTAGGCGTCCCTGTGCTGCCCCAGGACGGTCTGCAGGACAAGGAGGATCGCAACCAGCTGGCATACTCCAGGCTGCAGGGTGATGTGGGAGGTGTTACGAGCAGCGCGTCTGTGGTGGGGATGGGAAGGGCATGTCTGTGGCATGGAAGATAGATCATAGGGACAGGGAGGACAGAGCTGTAGTGGGATACAGGTACGTTAGGGACAGGAAGGGCACATCTCTGGTGGGGAAGACAGCCGTGGTAGGCACAGGGAGGATGTGTCCGTGGTGGGAAAGACAGCTATGCTATTGCAAGCATGGAGAGAAGACTGGAGAAATGGCTTCTCTGGGCCTGGAGGTGGCCTTGACCCTGTCACCACTGCTGCCACCAGAGCTCTGGAGGCCTGAGTTCTTTTTTGCTTTGCTCTAATGTTCCAGCACTTCAGATGTAGAGGAACCAGAAGGCTGCGGGCTGGTTCACAGTGCAAGGTAGCTCTTGATCCAGAGCAGGGGGATCAGAGGCCAAGATGAGAAAGGGGTAGACACTTGGGGATCTCTGCTGTCGGTCCACATGGGCAACAGACCAAAGAACAGATTTGAGTGAGGCTAGTTCTGTTACAGTAATGCTGATGGGACCGTCTAGGCATGTGGATGGGCCACTAGAGGTGGTCACTGTGGCCACATGAAGTCTCTATCTTTGACCTTGTGCTCTGGGTTGAGTCTCATGTGCCCTGCGTTAAGGTCAGAGCTGGGGTGAGCAGTGAGCTCTCATGATGGGAAGTGAATTGAGTGAAGGACTCAGAGGCCACAGAGAAGTCTCAGAAACAGGCCACAGGACATGGAGACAGATGTGGCCAGTGGGTAGCCGTGTCCCTGGGAAAGATGTGAGCCAAGTGGGGCCTGAAGGTAGCAGGGTGGAGGAAGTGGAGGCAGGGCCTTCTGAAGCAGGTTGTCCCCAGAGGCTCCAGACTGAAGGGACAACAGGAGGAGAAAAGCCCATACAGAATGAGGCCAGCGGGGCAGAGAAGAGTTCTAGGGAGAAGCCACGGATTCCTGCCGACAACTTTGCATATATGTCGCAAGGGATCAAGTTGTTTACTTAGGTCAGGAGGAAGACCCAAAGGACACCCTGGCATTTCCTCATGTTTTTGGGTACATCTGTGATACTTCCTCTAGATGAAGGATTAGGAGAGGGGGAGGAATGCGTGGGTGTGTATGTGTGGGTGTGGGTGTAGGTTTTCACTTTGGTCCAGGCTGGTCCTGAAGCTCATACAGCTCAAAAGCTGGGCTCAGATTCCTATCAATCCTGCATCAGCCTCCTAAGGTCAGGGATTACAGGTGTGAACCACCGTGCCTAGCTCCACATGAAGGTTTGTGGAGGGTCCTGAACAGGGGGTCCTGGCATTAGCGTCTTGCATGCCTGTTAGGACCTTGCATCTTCTGGGTCCTTCCCCTCTGCCAGCCCCTGTTTTGGAATTATCTCTGGTAGTCACTCTTTGTCCCAGGTGGGTGAAGAGGGACAGTTATCTTCCCGTGGGCAGTCACAACCTCAAGGCAGCTGCCAAGGCCAAACTTGGGTACGACCCCGTGGAGCTGGATCCTGAGGACATGTGCCGGATGGCTACGGAGCAGCCCCAGGTGTGTGAGCCGTACCCCTACTGTACTGTGCAGCCACAACTTTTTGGGACTCCAGCCAGAGAGGCAGATGGTTGGGATGTGGGTGTCAGCCTTTCTTCAGCCTTGTGCAGCCTCGTGCAGCCTCGTGGAGCTGTTCTTCCTCTGGGATGTGTTTTGCCCCACACCTGCTGCCTTGCCGGGAGCAGGGCTGACTGTTGAGGCCTGCTCTCCTCATGCTGAGCTGGCTGGCGAGGGCCAGCTGGCAAGACTTGGCCTTCTCACCCCGCCACCCCCACCATCTTCCTGTGAGTTAGGCCAGCTAATGAGGCCCAACCTTTTCACCAAGCTTCTTCCTTTGCCTTGTTATAAGCTGCCCTGGCTGCCAAGGCCTGGCTTTTGCACTGAACTTTGCCTCCAGATCTGGACCTTAGATTGTAATGGTGGCACCTTGATGTTTTCCACAGACCCTGGCCACGTACTCAGTGTCAGATGCAGTTGCCACGTACTACCTCTATATGAAGTACGTACACCCCTTCATCTTTGCCCTGTGCACCATCATCCCTATGGAGCCCGATGAGGTCAGTGTTCCCCTGGGGCCCTGCTGTATCCAAGATGTGCTCCTACCCAGAGGTGGGCTGGACCTGGGGGCTGTGGCAAAGATGGCAGTAGGGTTTTGGTGTGTCACACTCCTGTTGTCCTTTTTGGAAGCCCAGGGACCCACTGTGAATAACTGTGGGAAATGGGTCTGTAGCCACTTGGTGGGCTTTCTGTTCTTTCCCATGGCCCCCAGGTCAGATGGCTTTGAGTCCAGGGCCAAGCCAGGGAGTCAGGCAGCATAGCAGACACACTATTCTTCCACAGGTGTTGCGGAAGGGCTCTGGCACACTGTGTGAGGCCTTGCTGATGGTGCAGGCCTTCCATGCCAACATCATCTTCCCCAATAAGCAAGAGCAAGAATTCAACAAATTGACAGATGACGGCCATGTGCTGGATGCTGAAACCTATGTCGGCGGCCACGTGGAGGCCCTGGAGTCAGGCGTGTTCCGCAGTGACATCCCTTGCCGGTTCAGGATGGTACGCCTTCCATGGGCATTTTGAGGCTCTGCCTCTCCTCTCATGTGGGCCCCTCACCCGGTTTGGCCTCCAGCCCATCCTTCCCTTCCCTGGCTTATGGCAGGCAAGGCTCTGGGAGGAGCTGCCTGCGCCCATGATGCACGTCCATGCTGCTCTCCCTGGCACTTCCTGCCTCTGTAGTGCCCTTGTGGGCTGTGTGTGCCCATGAGGTTGCAGCATCTCATTTGAGGTAGGCTAATAAGAGGTGTGTGTTCTGTCTGACCTGTGTCTTCGCATGTTGCTTGCTCCAGAATCCTGCAGCTTTCGACTTCTTGCTGCAGCGAGTAGAGAAGACCATGCGCCACGCCCTCGAGGAGGAGGAGAAGGTGCCCCTGGAGCAAGCCGCCAACTTTGAAGAGGTGGAGTCCAGGACGCAAGGGTGTCTGGGTTGGGCCCTGAAGGTGGTGACCCTCATGTCTCTCTTCCTGCCGTGCTCTTGGTGTTACTGTGTAGTTACCCGGTTCTTATCTTGGCTGCCGATATCCCTTCATTTCCCTTTCCCTGTAGGTGTGCAATCAGATTAAGACCAAGCTGACCTCCCTGAGAGATGTCCCTAACCGAATTGAGTGTCCTCTTATCTACCACCTGGATGTGGGGGCCATGTATCCCAACATTATTCTGACAAACCGCCTGCAGGTGAGGCCTCAATCCAGCCAAAGAGTCAGAGCTCTCTGTGCCGCTCCAGTTGTTCCTGCCTCTCAATCCTCCCTCCTCTTCCCCTTCACTCTCCCTGTAGCCCTCCGCCATGGTAGATGAGGCCACCTGTGCTGCCTGTGACTTCAACAGACCTGGAGCGAACTGCCAGAGAAAGATGGCCTGGCAGTGGCGGGGCGAGTTCAGTGAGTGCCGGCCTAGAAGGTATGGGGCAGGGTGGGGCAGACCAGGCTGCTTAGGAAACCTGCCCCATCTCTTCTTTCCCAGTGCCAGCCAGTCGCAGTGAGTATCATCGGATCCAGCACCAGCTGGAGTCAGAGAAGTTCCCTTCGTTGTTCCCAGAGGGGCCAGCACGGGCCTTTCACGAGCTGTCCCGTGAGGAGCAGGCCAAATATGAGAAGCGGAGGCTGGCAGGTGAGCGCTGGGTGGGTGGCCTCAGCTTTGACTAGCAGGATGCTGGCATGCCGTGGCAAAGGTCACTGTAAGTCATTTCTCCATGGGTCTTTTCCCTGAACTTTCTCCGTGGTCTTAGTACCTTCGGCTACTGTACTCAGAGATGATCCTTTTTTTTACTGAGACTAACTCACAGCTGACCTGGGTTTTCTCTTGTTTAGTGTTAATTTAGAAGAGTGGGCTCTTCACTATCCTTGTCTCCCACTTTGCTCCTCCATGCCTGGAAGTTCTCACCTCTTCACCCGTGCTTGTGCGTAGATTACTGCCGGAAAGCGTACAAGAAGATCCACGTCACCAAGGTGGAAGAGCGCCTCACCACCATCTGCCAGCGGGAAAACTCCTTCTATGTGGACACAGTGCGTGCCTTTCGGGACAGGCGCTACGAGTTCAAAGGGCTGCACAAGGTGAGGTTCTGAAGGTTGACGGTCAGCTCTGGCAGAGGCAGGACAGAGTTCATTTCTGTGGTGAGAATTGTCCCTCAACCCTGCCAAGATGCCCCTGGCCCCACCTGGCATATGTTCATTTGGGTCCTCTGAGCTGACAGCTGTACCCACACTTAGATTCGTTAAAAGGGCGAATGGCTTGAAAGCATGCAGGCCATCGTCCACTCTTGCCGGAAGCCTTGAGACTATTCAGAACACTTGTTTCTGAAGTGATTACTTAGAGCAGCTGTCTTCATGCTGCCCCTGGGCCAGCTGTTCTGATAAGCGCAGTTGTCCTGGCACTCAGTACCATTCATGGATTGTTAACCGTGTACCCATGACAGTGGCAGGTGAGTCAGGCTCACTGACTCCACAGCCCTTTGGTTTGCTGACCCCTGATTTAGAAGAATTAGGACAAAGTTTCTGCTGACACACTTCTTTTGGTGAGAACAAGAGAATAGTGGCATCACTTCAGGTATAATATTGGGAGCTAATAGTTTTCTGTTACATCTAGTCGAGTGCTGTCTTCTGAGGGACCTTCTGTTGCTGTACCAGCTGCTTGCTGGTCTCCTGGCATCATACCTCACCCTGATGGACTCCTGGCCTCACACCTGGTCACTGCTGTTGTTAGCATTCTCTTGGGAGAGTACTTAGATGTCAACTCCTGTAGGTACCTCTTAATTAGAATCTCTCGGTATGTGTGGCTTGCTGATTGGCTTTTTCACTTGGTATAATGGTTTCAGGATTCATCCAGATGTGTTTATCAGCTTACATTCACTCATAGAGATTTGCCACATTTGTGTGCCCCTTCACCCATCAACTGACCCTTGGATTGTGTTCTCTTAGCCCTTGTGCATAATCTTAGAAACAGATCTTTGCCTTAAATTCTTTTGGAGATCTACCTGGAAGTAGAATTGCTGGAGCTTGTAGAAACTTTGTGTTTAACTTTTTAAGTAATTGTCATATCATCCCACTATGTTTTAGCTGAGTGGTTACTAAAGTACTTGCTCATCAGATAAGCCCTGAAAGTGTGGTAGCTTTGTCCTGTTCTTTATAGTCTAATGGAGTTTCTGTTATGTGGTAGGCACTCAGTGAGAATCCTAATTGTTGCTTTCTAATACTGAGAGTTTATACGCTTTTTTCCTTCTCATGTTCTTTGGAGAATTTGCCACAATATTCAGGGCCTCCTCTGCATTTCTTTTTCAGTCACTTTTACCAGGAGCCTGCTGAGTGGCTTTCCTCAAACTGACAGTAACAGGCAGGCCTGGCTCTCCCAGTCCCAGAGTGCTGCAGCCAGCGGCATGGTGTCCCGAGCCTGCACATCCCTGTAGCAGGTGTCGGCTACCCGTCTCCCCACCTTGGGCACCGCACGTTCTTCCTTGGCTCCACTCTGCCTCCTTCCTTCCACCACAACAGTCCATCTCCTTGTCTCCGGAGTGGGTACAGTTCCACACCTGGGGAAGCTCAGCTTCTGCTTTGCCCTTCCTTTCTTGGGAGGTGCAGCCTATCAGTGAGCTTGAGGGCCAGGTGTCACCATGGGCCTGGCCCCCTCATTTGGCCCCAGTATCCTCCCCTGTCCCCAGCGTTTGTGATCTGAAGGTTTCAGTCTTAGGCAAAGTACATGGAGCTTCATGCAAATTGGATACCTGTAGTGTGTCAGACACTGTTGCGGGGACTGGACATTCAGCCTCCTTCCAGGCTGCAGAGAAAGCCCAGGATTTGACCTCTCAGCCAGCAGTGAGGATGAATGCCAGGCTCTTAGGTGGGAACCAGCCAGACTCCACTCCGCTCCACCCAGTGTCTACCCTGCTGGGCCTTCTTGGCAGTGTTCATATTTGCTCTGGAACTTTCTCCTTTCAGATACGCATTTTATGAATTTTGGTGTTTACAGATACCGTTTCCCATTGACTAGCACATGGGCCTTTATTTTGCAGTGTCCTCCCAGATCCAGGAGTCGCTGGGATGGTCACTGAGAACTGCTTGTGGATAAATTGCTGTCACAAGATGTGGAAGAAGTAACCTCTGCTGCACCCTGACTGGCTGTTTGGTAGTGGTTCCTGGTCTTGGCGTTTGGCCCTAAACTCAGCCTGTCCAGTGTGCTAGGTGATAGAACTTGAGCCCAGGAGGACCCAGGGCTGAAAAAACAGGAACTTTGTGTTTCTGCAGTTGTTTCACGTCTGCATTCTTTCCTGGGGAGTGAGCTGCTCATAGTCTGAGGTGTCCAGGTGGTTTGTTGCCGTAGTGGATTTTTTCTCTTGAGTCTTTGGTCTTACAGGATGAAAGTGTAACGTGTGTTTAGAATTCCTTTGGGACATCTGTTACATGGGGCAGTTCCCACCTGGTGTACCTTTCTGGGATGGCTCCAGGGGCCATGCCTGGTGTGGGGGAGCTGTGGTGTGGATTTTGATAACGTATTCGTGTCAGCTTCTCAGTCCTAGTTGCAGTATCATGGTCCCAGATGAAAACGTCCTTCTTTCTCAGAAGTGTGGGTCTGAAGCCTTGGGTCTCCACACTGCTGTACTGTCAAGGCCTTCAGATTGAGATGGACAGAATGTGTGTGGGAAAGAGTAGGATAGAAGAGATGGGATGAGATACTAGCAGTTAGTCTAGTCCAGAAGAGTGTATGCTCTTCTTTGTACTCCTTTTCTCAAGTTTTCGAAAGATTTGAAACTTTTCAAAGTAACCAAAACGTGGTCTGTTGGCCTTAGAGAGGGTAAAATAGCAGAAGATGTTGGAACTAATGGCCAGTGTGGTCACAGGTGTGGAAGAAAAAACTCTCAGCAGCTGTGGAGGCAGGTGATGCAGCTGAGGTGAAGCGCTGCAGGAACATGGAGGTCCTGTATGACTCTCTGCAGCTGGCTCACAAGTGCATCCTCAACTCATTCTATGGCTATGTCATGCGCAAGGGGTACGTATGGTAAATGCCTGGGAACAGAGGAGGTAGCGGGAGCAGGAGGAGACCAGAGAGAGGAGGAGCCGTGCTGGCTACGAAGTTTGGGCACCAGAGAGGTGCAGGCTGCTGAGCCTCCCGTTCTATACATTGTGGGCTGGAGATGCATTGTGGTTGGTTTCAGCATGTATCTGCTACTTGGTGTGTTGTCATCCGAGTGTGGAAAGGTCCTGGGTGGTTGCTGAGCAATACCAGGTGTATTTTAGGGTGGGCAGGGGAGTGACCAGCAAGAGGCACAGAGTCATCCGAGATCCAGGGCCCTCAGACTGGATGGAGACTTTTTTCCAGGAGGAGAATGGGAGGTGGGTTTGGGTGGTGAAGTCCCAGCTGTGACCCTCAGACAGGATGTTTGGAGCCTCAGGGAAAGCAAGCCAGTGACCTGGGTAAGGCCTGGCCTCTATAGTTGGGACACTGAGGAAAAGAGGGCCATCAACTGCAGCTCTGGAGGAAGCAGAGGGACCTGACTAAGATGATTTTGAGAAGGGGTTAGTATTTCTTTTTGCTTTCTATGAGCAAGCAACATGTTGAGTGTCAGGATCGAGAGAAAGAGGTGAGGCCTGTGAAGGAGAGGAGGGCTAAGCCCACAGTGCGGCTCGGGCTGAGGCTAGGGAGGCCAGAGACAAGGACGGGGTTGGGTTGGAGGTGGGGGAAGGTGTGAGGCAGGCTGGGGTAGTGTTAAGTAAGTGCTGCTGAGGTTGGAGTTGGCAGTGGATGCTGTGGCGGCCTGTGGAATCCTTTCAGAGCTCTCTGGGTCTCACTGGCATTCTGAAGTAAGGGCAGAACTAAATTGCGCCTTAGTTTTGTCCTGCTTGGAGAACGTTTGGCCATTCCATCATCCCTATGGAGGGAGCTGCATGTGTGCCCACCCAGCCCAGCCCGTGCCTGTTCCTCCCAGGGCTCGCTGGTACTCCATGGAGATGGCGGGCATTGTCTGCTTCACTGGGGCCAACATCATCACCCAGGCACGGGAGCTGATTGAGCAGATCGGGTGAGTGGCCACACTAGCCACCAGCTTTGGGGGTACAGAGGCCGGGAGGTTCACAGCCTTGTGCCAGGAGACCTGATTGCTCTTTCTCTGAAGGAGGCCCCTAGAGCTAGACACAGATGGAATATGGTGCGTCCTGCCCAATAGCTTCCCAGAAAATTTTGTCATCAAAACAACCAATGTGAAGAAACCTAAGGTGACCATTTCCTACCCTGGGGCCATGCTGAACATCATGGTCAAGGTGAGTCTAGTCACCAGGAAGGCCCTCCAGAGGCTGTCCTGGCCCCATGGAGACACTTGGACTGAGTTCAGGGGAAGACACTCCAGCTGTCTGGGCACCTCCCCTCACGTTTCCTGATTCCATCCACACCCCTCAGCCTGGGACACTGCCCTGGTCCTTCCTGGCTAGGCATTTTGTTGAGTACCTCTGATCTGGGGCTGTCTCCTGTTCTTCGTCACAAGGCCGGGGCTGTTTGGATATTTTTTTTTAGCAGTGACACACCATCACTGTGTCCCTTGTGTCCCATCGAGCCTATCGCATCTGTGAGTGACAGGCTGTTGGCTTAATTACCAGTTACCTCAGAGGTGCTGTCTGTCTGCCAGCCTCTCCGATGTGTGGTTCCTGTCTGCCTGTCCGTGCGCTGCTCTGTACTCAGCAGTGACACTCACCACACTGTCACGTGTGTCAGAGCTTCCTTTCTGCTGTTCTGTCATGTCCACTGTGTGGCAGAGCACTAGTGGCTGTCAGCTAGTGTCCACTCTGGGCCTGTATGGGGGAGGCTGCCCATCCTCTCTCCCGTTTCTCAGGAAGGCTTCACCAATGACCAGTACCAGGAGCTGGTGGAGCCGACGTCACTCACTTACGTCACCCGATCAGAGAACAGCATCTTTTTTGAGGTTGATGGTCCCTACCTTGCCATGATCCTTCCTGCCTCCAAGGAGGAAGGCAAGAAATTGAAGAAGAGGTAGGAATCACCTGGCCTTTGGGCCTTCGAAGAGAAATGCCTTGGGATGAAATAGATTTAAAAACCTTACCAGGAAAATGGGTCCAGAACCAGGATGTGCAGACGTGGGTGCTTTGTTTCTTTGTTTTTCTAACTACGTTTAAAAGAAACTCTGGACTCCCTGCGAGTAATATATTCTGTTTCTGTGGGCAGCGGCCCTGAAGTCTTTTCTGTTAGCAGCAGGCTTCCGTCTGAGAGCAGAGTGAGGACATTTGCTGTCCCCTGGGCAGTGGGAGGTCAGGTGGGAATGGAAAAGGCAGCAGCACGACAGGAAGCAAGCAGCACCGAAGGGCGCGGCTTCACTGCGGCCTGCTGTCTTCTAGATATGCTGTGTTCAATGAAGATGGCTCCCTGGCTGAGCTCAAGGGCTTCGAGGTCAAGCGCCGTGGGGAACTGCAGCTGATTAAAATCTTCCAGTCCTCTGTGTTTGAGGCCTTCCTGAAGGGCAGCACACTAGAGGAGGTGTACGGCTCTGTAGCCAAGGTGGCTGACTACTGGCTGGATGTGCTGTACAGTAAGGTAACGCCACCCCTCACCTGGCCCAAATGCAAGGCCCTCTGCATACCTGTGTTCCCAGGGCTCTTGCAGAGCCAGTGGCAGAATGTGGTCAAATCCTGTGAAAACTCAAGACTCCCTAGACAAGTGCCCTTCCATTTCTCCCCTACTTCTGTGTCTAGTGACAACCTGAAGAAAACATTTTTTTAGTTCATATATCACCTCCCTTTCCCCTTCTTGTCTTCTTACCCGCCTCCTTTCCCTTTCCCTCTCCAGAGTCCATCTTCTTACTTTCTTCTGTATCTCTTACATTTTTTATGGTTTGGTTTTCTCATATTAGAGAAACCATATGATATTTAGCTTTCTGGGTCTGATTCATTTTGCTGAGCATAATGGTCCCAAGTTACATCGATAAGAAAACATTTTTTAAAATTCTTGCAAAAAGTATAAATGGATACATAATTTTAAAGAGGGATGCTGCTGAATTCTGAATCTAAGAATTCCCACATGCTCAGCAAGCATTCTAACACTGAGTTACCACCTACCCTTACTTATTTTTGCTTTGAAACAGTCTTGCTGAAGTTGCCCTGGCTGGCCTCTATCTCGTGATCCTCCTATCTCAGCCTCTCAAGTGGTTAGGATCAGTTAATGTGCCACCATGCCTGGTGGCACACATAATTTTTATAGTTCATTCAAAAAAAAGAGAGAAGGAAAAGAAATTGGGAGATACTCTTCCTCAGGACACGGGGGCTGCTCTTGAGCTGCTGAGTCTCTGGTAACACGTTCAGCTTCTCATGCCATAGGCCATTGTCCTACAGAAGCAAAGTAGGGTGTGTAAGCCTCCTCCTTGAGTCTGCCTCTCTCTCTAGGCAGCTAACATGCCTGATTCCGAGCTGTTTGAGCTGATCTCTGAGAACCGTTCCATGTCCCGGAAACTGGAAGACTATGGGGAGCAGAAATCCACATCCATCAGCACTGCAAAGCGTCTGGCTGAGTTCCTGGGAGACCAGATGGTTAAGGACGCGGGTCTGAGCTGCCGCTACATCATCTCCCGCAAGCCTGAGGGCTCCCCTGTCACAGAGAGGTAGGAATCACAGTGCTGGAGCCTGGGTTCACAAACCTACCTGTGGGGTACCCCAGATCTGATCTGGTGAAGAATGGGGAGCTGATAGGAGTTAATAGAAGATACGTTGGCCCTGTAACTCTTGGGTGATGTGATGGGGACAAAGGAGTGTGTTAAACTTTAGTCTTTTAATATGATAAATTACTTGTTATATAGAGCATTGTAAATATTTGGTAAATATCATTTGTAAAATACAACATTTTTTAAAATGCAGATCACAAACTAGGTTTCTATTTAATTTCCATGGGTATTTGGTAAGAATTACAGTGAAGTCTTAGGTCATTTTACTGAGTTGGGCTCCTTTCTCCCTTGCCCAGGGCCATTCCTCTGGCCATTTTCCAAGCAGAACCTACAGTGAGGAAGCACTTTCTCCGGAAATGGCTTAAGAGCTCCTCCCTTCAAGACTTTGATATTCGGACAGTAGGTGCCAATATTTTTCTACTCTGCGAAATTGAGGAGGAAAAGTAGTCAGGGCATTATAGGCCTGACGCCGTGCTCATCTCTTATGTCTGGAATCTTTATCCAGACTTCCTTCCTGGAGGGAGGTGGATAGAACACTCAGGAACGCTTGGGTGGGCTCCCTTGTTGGGGGGGTAGCTTTGAGTATTTTCTTAACTAAAAGGCTGAGGGTACCACATAGACCCCTGACAGATGTGATCTTAAAGAGGCTCCTCAGCTCTCTACCAGGTCCCTCCTCTGAAACAAGCACCTTGTACCTGGACGTTCCAGGGGATGGATTGTGGCACAGAGCATTTAGCACGTTCGTAGGCATGGCGTAAAGTCAGTACAGAGTTCAGAGCTGCCCAGGACCCTTCCTGCTGTGTTTTGCCCACTTAGATTCTGGACTGGGACTACTACATAGAGCGCCTGGGGAGCGCTGTCCAGAAGATCGTCACCATCCCTGCGGCTCTGCAGCAGGTGAGCACCAGGCCCCGTCCCCAGGAGCCGGCCCAGTCAGGTGAGGGTCTCCCAACCAGTGCCATCCTCGCCTAGGTGAAGAACCCAGTTCCACGCGTCAAACACCCGGACTGGCTGCACAAAAAACTAATGGAGAAGAATGATGTCTACAAACAGAAGAAGATCAGTGAGCTCTTTGTCCTCAAGGGCAAGAGACAGGTAAGTAGCTGGGCTAGTGACATGAAGTGCCTAGGCCCCTGGCTGCTGTCACACTGTGACGCTGCTTCTGACATGGTTTCTCTTTCCCCAAAATGCACACTGCACTGCTTGCGCCTGTGTAATTGGAAACAGGTATGAACAATCAGTTGAGGGCAAAGAGTTCTTTTTTTAAAAAATAGTACTGGAGATTGAACCCAAGGCCTCATGGGTGCTAGGCAAGTGCTCTACCACTGAGCTATGTATACCCCAGGCCTTTTTGTATTATTTTCCGATTTTTATTAATACATATACGTAATACATAATATTTTGATTAACTTCAGTGTTTTGTGCACCTATATATCACATCAATATTTCAGTTTCTTCCCCTTCCCATTTTTGCCCCCCCCCCATACCTTCACCATCCCCGTTTTTTCTGTAGAATGCCTGTGTTCTGGGTTTCCCAAGTCAGAGAAATATTTAACATTTAATCTTTTAATCTTCTGCGTCTGACTCACTTCACTATTCAAATCACTACTTACCAGCTCAGTTTCCCACCCCCTAGTATTGGCTGCAGTGGCCATACCCCAAGAAGATGCCTCTTCTCGGGGCCCAGCAGACCCTTTCTTAAGATGATTTGTCAAAAGTTCTTTTTTTCTGTATCTTACTATATCTTTGTTGAGATTCTTTAACATGGCCTCACCCAGCAGTCCACATGAGACAAGAACTATAACAATGAAATTGATAAGGCTCGGAAATGTGAGAAAGAAAAAGAAGTTAAATTCCATATTCCTTAGCTGAGTATTTTATTTTTTAAGACAGGGTTTTATTAAGTCACTAAGTTTTCAAGGCTGGGCTTAAGTTTGTAATCGTGCCACAGCCTCCCACAGTACCGGGATTACAGGAATGTGCCACTATGCAAGGCTTTAAGAACTATTTTATATGTCAGTATTAGAGCCTACAACTAGACTCATTGACTTGGAGTGAATCCTTGTACCTTATAGGCTCCGTTTTCTCAATGTAGATGTTATGGTTTGAATTTTGAGATATTCCAGAAGCCTAGTGTGTTTAGAAGGTGAGTGGGTTGTGGGGTTTAACTGGATCACATAAAGTAATCTGTGATTTCCTGTGTTGGCTTGGTTGGAGGGATAGGTTGCTGGGGGCATGGTGGGAAAGGGTATCTTCTTGCCCCAGGTCCACCCTTGGCTCTGGTGGGCTTTGTTTCCCTCATGCCATGATCTACTTTCCTCCATGCCAGGCACTCTCATTATGGTTAGCTGACTAGAGATAGACAGGCCTCTACACTGTCAACAAAAGGAAACCTTTCATCTCTTAAGTTGTGGGTGTCACGTATTGTATCGTCATGATGAGGACGTGGCTAAGGCAGTTCACCAGAACTATTCCTGTAGAAAGCACTTACGAGGCTGTACAATGAAAGGTCTAGCTAAAATCAGAAGAGCAAAGAAAATGTTCAAGTGTTAAAATTTTCTTTTTTTCTTTTTTCTTTTTTCTTTTTTTTTTTTTTTTTTTTTTTTTTTTTTTTTTTTTTTTTTTTTTTTTTTTTTGAGGCAGTATCTCACTCGGCAGTCCAGGCTAATCCTGAACTCATTATGAAGCCCAGGCTGCCTTTAAACACATGGCAATCCTCCTACCTCAGCCTCTGGAGTGCTAGGATTACAGGCATGCACCACCACACCCAGCTTATATGGTGCTCGGGAATCGAATGCAGAGTTTTGAGCTTGCTAGGCAAGCACTTTAACTGCTGAGCTATTCCTCTAGCCCCTAAAAATTTTCTTTATGGTGAGCTTATAAACCAGGGCAGTGTAGAGATTCACTATTAAAAATAATTCCCGGGTACTAGGCTTTTAAACATGTAACTATACCATATTTGTGAGAGCTATATGTAAGAAATAAGGACACAGCACGCCTGTAATTTCAGCACTTGGGAGGCTGAGACAGGAGGATTGTCCGAGTCTGAGGGCAGCTTAGGGTACCTAGTTTAGGATCAGCCTGGACTCCACAGAACAAGATGCTGCCTCCAGAAATAAAAAGGGGGGCACAGTAAAAGGATAAATATACATAAGCAACAGGTACGCGTTAAGGAAAAGAAGACTGGTGTCTAGAAATAATAAGTTTCATGTCTCCCTTTTGATTCGTAAAACCTAATTTTTAGACAAGTGTTGATGGTATATGCCTGTAATCACAGCTCTTGGGAAGGCTGAGGCAGGAGGATTACAAGTTCATAACCATCCTTAACAAATTGGCAAGACCTTGTCTCAAGAAATGAAAAGGGCTGGGCATTAGCTGACTATAAGGTACAAGGTTCAAATCCCAGTATTCCGCACACCCAAAAAAGAAAAGAAATTTTGTTATCATTTTGACATTTAGCAAAACAAAAAGCAGACTTTTAACAACAGAGATCTAAGGTAAAATATAAAAATAGCTTTCGTCTTTTACATTAGAAGCAATCAGAAAATATGTTTTCAAAGATGCCATTTACAATAATAGCAAATGGTGTACCAAGGAATAAGTACATGGGAAAAAAAATACATTTAAGACTGCTTTTCTCTTCTGTTGGCAGTACCAAAGATGGAACCCAGGGCCTTCATTCACACAGAGCTACATCCCCAGCCCATTTTTATTTTTTGATCTTGAGTCACTCAGTTGTACAAGTTGGGCTCAAACTTGGAATCCCCATGCCCCACCTCCCATAGTGCTGGGATTACAGGCCTGTGCCACCAGCTATATAAGACTTTTTTTTTTTTTTTTTTTTGAGACAGAATCTCATTTTGTCCTTAACTCACTATGTAGCCCAGGCTGACCTCAAACTCACAGTAATTCTCTTGCTTCAGTCTCCCAAGTGCTGGGATTACAGGCTTGCACGGCCATGCCTTATTTACGTGGTGCTGGGGAATCAAGCTGAAGGTATTAGGCTTAGAGCTCTAAGCATTAGGCCTTTCCTCAACCCCAAGACGTATAGTGAAAAAAGAGTACACATGCTTTATTGAACATAGAAAATTTATCCAAGTATCTGTTCTTACTAGCCTTTTTTTTTTTTTTTTCCTTGAGACGGGATCTCACTCTGTAGGCCAGGCTGGTCCTGAACTCACAGTAATCCTGCCTCAGCCTCCTGAATGCTGGTGTTATAGGTACTCAACACCATGTTCAGTTTAGATGATGCTAGGAACTGAACCCAGAGCCTTGCGCTTGCTAAGCAAACTCTTACCACTGAACTACATCCCCAACCCCTGGATGAGAGATCAATATTAAAATGTGGATATTTGTCCCAGATTGCTTACTAAAATTCAATGTAACTGATAAAACATGCAAGTAAGTTTTTGAGTTGAACCCGACAGAGTAACCCAACATCCATGTCCAAGAGTAAGGGCAGTAGAGGGAGGAGTTCTGAAGAGGAAGGTGGCTGGCTTGAAGCTGTGCCCTCCGTGTCTCCACAAGGTCACCAGTAGAGCTGACCAGAGCATCTGCCCACGCGTGGGCCCCAGGCACGTGCAGGCATGTTCTAAGTTCCTGGAAGAGAGGAGGCTTTCTGGTCAATTAGGAGTTAATGGGAAATGTTGTTCATGTTTTAAGAAGACAGCTGCCACCTTATACTGAGACTGCAAGCGAATTGCAAGTAGGAAAAAGTCCTCAATTTAAAAACAAAGTTAAGGTCTTTAGAACACCACGAAACTATCTGCCATGGTGGGAAGGGGAAGGCTTCTTACAGAGAAGGCTTCTGTACAGAGAAAGGTTGGTCACTTTTTTTTGAGATAGATTCACTCCAGGCTGAGTTCAAGGTCGCAGTCCTATCTCAGCCTCCTGTGTAGCTGGGACTACAGGCGTGCGTTACTGTATCCAGCTAAATAATCGATTTACATTTTCTGTGATTTGAAGTAAGAATGGCAGGTAGTCAGTGGTTGCTGGAGGTGATGGTAACTATGTAGAGTTATTACCAGGTGTGCAGCTCCGTAGTCGAGCACTTGCCTGGTGTGCAGGAGGCCCTCAGTTCTTTCCCCAGCACTGAAGGAAAAAAAAAAGTATGGATGTCTATTTCATCACTTTATGTCTGAAATTGTTCATGGTAGAAAATAAAATTTTGCAAACAGAAGTCACAATAAAACGAGACAAGTCAGTTTCGAAAAGATAGTTGGTATGTACAAAGTTAGAAATAGTTTATAAACCTATTTCGTTTGTCTTTTGGTGTGCAGCAGTGACCCCAAGTTGGCCTTAGCAACTTGTGCAGCATGGGTGTTGCAGGTCAAGTTCTGTTGGTCAGGAGTCCAGACTCGGTGTGGCTGTTCACAGGCTGCAGTGAGGGCATTGGCTGGGGCTGGCCTCAGCTCTAGGCTCAATTGGAGGCAGGGCCAAGCAACTGAAAGTTACAGAGTTCCCCAGCCAATCTCAGACAGCCTTCCACTTACTTGGTTGTTATCTGTCCATTAAAGGCAAGCCAGGCATGAACACAAGAGGTAGGAGCACAGGGCCCTGTGCAGTAGGGGCACAAGTGCCTGTGGTTGTGTGTTGTCCCTGTGCAGGTGCCGGGACGCTGGTTGCACTATTGGGTAACCAGATGCCATATGCACTGTGGGTGGCAGTCATGGAAGAATAGGGAAGGCAAGTGTAGAAGCAGGGGTAAGGCGAGATGAAGGCAGTATGTTGAGACGGCCCCTGATCTCTGTAGTTCTGAGGGTGGGAATGTACTCTTCTGCATTGGGAAAGTTGTGTTAAGCCCACTGGTCCTTCTACAGCCATTCTGGCAAAGTACAAATACTTAGACTACTTGAATGCATTATTTTCTGAACTTTCTGTTTTATCTTTACGCTACCAAAAGTTAATATGGGAGGGTGTTCCACCACATTTGGGTGAATGGACCGTGTGTGACGCCTCAGAATCAGTGCAATATGTACCACGTGGCAATGTTTAGATAGTCAGGCGCCACTCTGGCTTTTGTTGTTTGTGGTCATAAAGTAAAAGAAAAAAATGTGGGAAATGAGACTACTCCTGAGAGGAGGTCGGAGGGAGAAGCTATCGTTTCATATTTTAAAAGGAAGGAACATTCTACAGCCATTCTAGCAAAGTACAAATACTTAGACTACTTGAATGCATTATTTTCTGAACTTCCTGTTCTATCTTTACACTACTAAGAGTTAAATTTGTGAATTAAGATCCTATCCCAGGCAGTTTGCTTGTCTGAATTTCTAGAGTTGGGTTTACAGGAATGAGGTCTTGGGATTTAAAGGGGTTGGCTGCATCTTCCCAGATCGTGGCAGCCCAAGCTCCCGAAGGCAGCCCGAGGCCTGGTGCTCCGGACTTGGAGGACTTTGGCCTCAATAAGCCACCCCACCCAGCCATCCCAGTGGCTACGAAGAGGAAGCGAGTCCTCTGGGAGAGCCAGGAGGAGTCTCAGGAACTCGCGCTGACCGTGTCCTGGCAGGAGATCCTGGGGCAGCCTCCCACCATCGGAACCACCCAGGTGAGGAGCTGGGAAGTCAGTGGCGTGCTGTCTTGCGGGGGTCTGCTGTACAGAGTAATGTAGCAGCCCTGAGACAAGGGCCTGCTCTGGGAAGTGGTTATGAAAGTACCTGGCGTCCCCGTGCACTTGGAAGGCTGTTGCAAAGGGACATTCCGCTTGCCCTCAAGTCCCTGTGGTTGTTTCCATCGGTCTCAGGAAGAGTGGCTAGTCTGGCTCCGGTTTCATAAGAAGAAGTGGCAGCTGCAGGCCCGGCAGCGCCTGGCCCGCAGGAAGAGGCAGCGGTTGGAGATGGTAGAGGGCGCACCGATGCCTGGGACTGTTCGTGATGGGCCTGCCACAGGGCTGGGCAGCTTCCTGAGAAGAACTGCCCGCAGCGTTCTGGACCTCCCATGGCAGATTGTGCAGGTGTGTCATTGGTCCAGGAACAGGGCGCCCTGAGGCAGCAGCACTGCTGTGGGGCTGCTTACCTGGCGGCCTTCAGCCCCCTGCCAGTTATGGGTGCCACAGGTAGGGCTGAACTCTGCATGGCGGTGCCCTTGTCCTCTGTCAGCACGTCCTTTGAACTGAGTGCATTGTGCTCTGTATATGTCTTTCAGATCAGCGAGACCAGCCAGGCTGGCCTCTTCAGACTGTGGGCCATCATTGGCAGTGACTTGCACTGCATCAAGCTGAGTGTCCCCCGTGTGTTCTATGTGAACCAGCGGGTGGCCAAAGCAGAGGACGTGGCTTCCTGCCGCAAGGTAGGGTAATGCTGGTATTACCCGCCACTACAGTCACCTCTGAGGGATCTATTCGTGATGTGAAGCTACGCACACAGAGTGAGCAGTGAGCTACAGGGGTGGCTCTGGCAGGGAACTTACCTAGCATGTGGGAAGCCATAGATTGCATCCTAGCACTACAAAAAAGGAAAAGATAATTGGCTGGAATCCTAGGCTTTGTGGACATGTGGCCCGAGGGACGTATGTGGCCTCATCTCCGTCACCAAGCACCTTGCTAGATAGTGGTGTGAGCACTGAGCACAGAGACGGTGCCAGAGCTACTGCTGTCATGGGGGCTGCTGCTCTTGTCTTGATGGGCTACTTGCTCAATCTGTGGTGTCTGGAGCAGGGGATTGACTGGGCAGGCATGTGGTAGAGGTCGCAGGCTGCTGCTGTAGGTTGTTAGTGTTGTTAACAGTTTGATGGGAGTGTAAGTCTATGAGCCCTCTAACCCATCCTCACAAAGGGGCACAGTTTAATGGCCTTTAATGACATCAGAGTGATGCGGCCAGAGCCCCAGTCAACGATAATGCCTTTCATCCCCCCACAAAGAGGCACAGTGCACCTCCACCACCACTCCTCCCACTGTCTGTTTCCAGACTTGGCTGCTGTGGTTGTTCCAAGCATGTGGAGCCACAAATATGGCACACCTATTTTGCTGCGATTTCTTCTGTTTAACAGAATGTCGTTAAAACATCACCTCGTTGCTGGTCCTCATAGGCTCTTGCATGCTGTCTCTGTCAGCTCTCCCATTAACCCAGCCTGTTAGCTCAGAGCTAACGAGGCATCCTGAGTGCACCTCTCGGTTGGACACCATGACATGTACAGCAACACCTTGTGACATGTGCACTTTTGTAGCCCGAAAAGGTGAAGCTCATGCCACAGCAGCCAGGAGATTTGAAAGTAGGTGGGGGTCCTGGGGACGACAGGCACAGGTAGTGTTAGAGGTTTCCTGTGACTTTGTAGAGCGCATCACATGACCATGTAGGAAATGTTAATGTTACCTGCACGACCTCTCTTCCTCTGACTGTCATGTCATCTCTGGGGAGCGTGTGTGAACATCAGTCCTCAGCGTCCTGCAGAGTGGTGCTGACTTCTGCCTGTAATCCCCACCTGGACCAGTGTCTCTCTGATCCTGCTTTTCTGCTTAAACAACCTTGTATATATCATTTAGAAGTGAATTATGGGGTCAGGGGCATAGCTCAGTGATTAGCGTGCTTGTCTAGGAAGTGTGAGGCCAGCACCGCATAATAGCTGGGCGTAGTGTCACGTGACTAGTCCCTTGCACTCAGGAGGCTGAGGCAGGAGCCCTGCCGTGCGTTCAGGACCAGCCTGGACTACAGAGTAAGACTCACAAAAAATTGAATTATGATTTTGATTTTTGTTTATGGGGCTGGGGCTGGAATTCAGGGCCTCTTGCATACTCTGCACACCCTCTACCACTGAGCTGAAAGGTGAGCTGTAATTCTTTACTTTTTTTTTTTTTTAAGACAGGGTCCTGAATTCATGATATAGCCCTGGCTGGCCTTGAACTCATAGCAATCCTCCTACCTTGGCCTCCCAAATGCTGCAATTACAGGCATGTACCACCATACCTGACTAAAGATTAAAAACAAGACGAAGTTGGCCTGGTACGCAGGCCTATAATCCCACCTCTCTGGGAGGCAGAGACAGGAGGATTGCAAATTCAAGCCTAACCTGGGCAATTTAGCAACTTGATAAGACCCAGTCTTATAATTTAAAAAATTTCAAATGGGTTGATAAATACATAAAAAATGAGAAGGTGGCTCCATGCGAAAGGCCTGGGCTTAGTCCCCAGTACTTCTCCCCCCCCACCCCCCCCCAAAAAAAGACAAGATAAATACTTATTATTTTCCCATTAAAGTATATTAAATGTCTGAGATGAGGAATGGCAGATGAAGTTTTTTCTTTGTGATACTGGGGATCATACCCACAGCCTTTGCACTGTTGCATCCCCATCCTGTTTTTCACTTTTGATTTTTGAGACAGGTTCTTACTAAGTCACTAAGTTGCCGAGGCTGGGCTCGAATTTGCAGTCTTTCTTCTTTAACCTTCTGTAGTGCTAAGATTACAGGCCTATGCTGTGGGTCCCTGCTAGATACTCATGATCTTTCCGAGGCTCACATTATATCCTACTGGACTAGCATTCCTGCTCCAGGCCCTGTCTGACATGCTTCCAACATGTCTGAGAAGTCCTCTGCTTTCTGGCCACAGAGGCAACCCAGACTCCCTGTATACTGTTCTACCACTGACACGGGGGGGGGTGGCTGTGGTTGCAGAACCCCTTGCCTGTGGCTGAGGAAGGCATTTCTATCTGTTGACTCTAGTGTCATGTCAACCAGAACCAGACAGAGGTGACCATTACACTGACCTTTCTGATGCACCACAGTTCTGATCTTTTTCTTTGTTTGTTTGTTTGTGGGTTTTTTAGGGGATTTTTTTTTTTTGAGACAGGGTCTCATTCTGTAGTCCAGGCTGGTACTACACTCACTATGAAGCCCAGGCTGACCTTAAGTTTCTTTTTTGTATGTGTATCTCAGTTCAGATTAGTAAAAAATCTGGAAATCTTGATTGTTAGTGTGGTTACATATCTGCCTTATGCTTCATCATAATGTAAAATAAATTAGAATCCCCAGTGTCAGTATTACTAAAACTTGAAGTGCTGAAGTTTATTTTGTGTGGCTCTTCACAGGCTTGCGATCTACTGTCCTAGGACTGTAGTGACTTATCTGTCAACAGTTTTGGTAATCTATTAGTAAATAGCTAGATATACTTTCCCGTGTCTGTTGTTAACTTTTCCATCTTGGTATTATTTTTGACTATAAATTAGTGCTTTGTCTTAAATGGTAGTGGTTTCTGTACCTCATACAGGGAACCCCTCTCCCAGCTGGTGTTGCTACCTGCTCTGAGAACATTCACCTCCTTTTCAGAGGTCACAGGTTGCGTGGTTAACGTGTGCCCACATCTTCTGGTTGTAATCATCAGGAGAGGGGCCTGGCCGTTAGGAACACTGGAGGCTAAGAGTCTATCAACAGTGTACCCCACGGCCATGACAAGGTCACCCCACATTGCCCAGGTGAGCCGAGTTCTCCCTCGCTCCAACATGGTCTACAACCTCTATGAATACTCGGTGCCAGAGGACATGTACCAGGAACACATCAATGAGATCAATACTGAGCTGTCAGCACCAGACATCGAGGGCGTGTATGAGACACAGGTAACTGTCTTCCAGCAGAGGAAAGAGACCCACATGGGGCACATGACCCATGAGTGAGAGTCAGCCCTGAACACCCGTCTCCTGCCTCCCAGGTCCCCTTGCTGTTCCGAGCCCTTGTGCAGCTGGGCTGTGTGTGTGTGGTCAATAAGCAGCTAGGGAGGCACCTGTCAGGCCGAGAGGCTGAAACCTTTGCCCTTGAGCACCTGGAGATGCGTTCTCTGGCCCAGTTCAGCTACTTGGAGCCAGGTATTCCCTATTCCCGTGCACCATTGCCTACCCTCTTCCTGAACAAATTAGTGACAGCATGCTTCCTTCTGCAGGGAGCATCCGCCACATCTACCTGTACCACCATTCACAAGCCCACAAGGCACTCTTTGGAGTCTTCATCCCCTCGCAGCGCAGAGCATCTGTGTTTGTGTTAGACACTGTGAGTGTCTCGTGCAGGCACCAGGCAGGACCTGGGGAGGGAGAATGTGCGTCCCACAGGGGCCAGAGGGCAGGGTTATTCTGATGTACTGGCTGTTGTCCAGGTGCGCAGCAACCAGATGCCTAGCCTCAGTGCCCTGTACTCAGCAGAGCATGGCCTGCTGCTGGAGAAGGTGGGCCATGAGCTCCTGCCACCCCCGAAGCATACCTTCGAGGTCCGAGCCGAAACAGACCTGAAGACCGTCTGCCGAGCCATCCAGCGCTTCCTGCTGGCCTACAAGGTAAGGGAGGGTGGGGTCTTTCCTTGGCCACCCCCATCCCAAGGCTTTGTCCACCTTCTGTTTCTTCTGCTCGACACAGGAGGAGCGCCGGGGGCCTACCCTTGTTGCAGTCCAGTCCAACTGGGAGCTGCGGAGGCTGGCTGGTGAGATTCCTGTCTTGGAGGAGTTTCCGCTGGTGCCAATGCATGTGGCTGACAAGATCAGCTATGGTGTCCTGGACTGGCAGCGTCATGGGGCCCGCCGCATGATCCGGCACTACCTCAACCTAGACACCTGCCTGTCACAGGCTTTTGAGATGAGCAGGTGAGCTCAGGGACCAGTGCCTGCAGATAAGGCCCTGGCCATTTCGTCGTGCAGGCAAGCAGTCCCTGGCAGCACTGCCCCCTCCTAGTTAACCGTGCCCCTGTGCAGGTACTTCCACATTCCCATTGGGAACCTGCCTGAGGACATCTCCACATTTGGCTCCGACCTCTTCTTTGCCCGCCACCTCCAGCGCCACAACCACCTGCTCTGGCTGTCCCCTACAGCCCGGCCTGACCTGGGTGGAAAGGAGGCTGACGACAACCGCCTCGTCATGGAATTTGACGACCGGGCCACAGTGGAGATCAATAGTGCTGGGTGCTACTCCACAGGTGAGTGGGCCCAGGGAAGTCTGGGACATTTTGGCAGCTAAAGCTTGGTGCTCACCCACGTAAACTATATAGGCCAGGAGCTGAAGCCATGAGGCCTGATGGCGCAGGTGTGTGTAACCCCAGCACTTAGGACGCCTGAGGAAGAGGATCACAGGTTTGGGCCCTGGGTAGGCAACTTAGAGAGAGACCCTGTTTCAAAAAGAAAAAGAAGGGCTGAGGGTGTAGCTTAGCAATTAAAGTGCTTGCCTAGTAAGTACAAGGCCCTGAGTTCAGTTTCCCTGCTCCACATAAGCTGGGCATGGTGGTACATGCTTGTGATCCCAGCGCTCAGGAGCCTGCAGCAGGAGGTTTGCCATGTATTCAAGGCCAGCCCTGCCCATGTAGTAAGTTCAGGACCAGCCTGGACTAAAGAGCCAGAACCTGTTCCTAGATAAATAAATATTAAAGTTTTAAAAAATTAAAAAGAGCTGTAGATATAACTCAGGCCTTAGGTTCAGTCTCTAGGACTGAAACAAACAAAAATTGTGAAAGTTAAGTCCACAGGAGGTCATATTAGGGCCAAAATAGTACAAGTGGAGTGGCCTGGTGTCTTTAGGTCAGGTGCTGCTCAGAGAACATACACTGCCTGCCCCGCTCAGTGGCGCGGACTATCCTAGTGGTGTTGAGGTAATATTAGAGCTGGCCAGAGTCTAGACTATCCATGTCCTCCCACAGTGTGCGTAGAGCTGGACATTCAGAACCTGGCAGTAAACACCATCCTCCAGTCACATCATGTCAACGACATGGAGGGTGCCAGCAGCATGGGCATCAGCTTCGACGTGATCCAGCAGGCCTCTCTGGAGGACATGGTCACGGGCAACCAGGCCGCCAGCGTCCCAGCCAGCTATGATGAGACGGCCCTCTGCTCCAGCACCTTCAGGTGACTGAGCTCATGCTCTGTGCTGCTCCGGGACAGGGCACAATGGGTCCTGACCTTGTCCTTCTTCTGGGAGGCTGAGGTCCGAGGTGGTGCCCTAGAGCTTTCCTTCACCTTGTCAGCACGAGGCCAGGTTTCTGTGCCCCATGCTCCTGCTGTGACTTGGGGATGGCCACCCATGGCTTTTCAGTGATCAGCAATATGTCCACAGGACACCCAGGCCCTCAGCTGTCTGGGCTGCAGCGTTCAGGCCTGATGTCAAAGGCTCTGCTCCCTCATCCTGCCTCTGTCCTCGCAGCAGCCGTTAGATGGCGTAGTCGCTGCCCATTTCAGATGAGGAGCTGAGGTGTGAGTAGCCAGGGCCGCCGTGAGCATCACAGTTCAGTTGTATATGAGAAGACCTCAGACATCTATTTTGGCTCCACACAAGAGAATGGGAATGTGATGGGGAGAGGTGGGGCCCACCCTGAGGCAGACAGAGTCAGACCTTGTGTCAGAGACCATCCTGGAGGAAAGTGGGCATTTGGGCAGAAAGTAGCAGAGCTGCTGGCCCCAGTGAGGCCTTTCTGGTACGTGAAGTGCCACCTGGAAGCTCGGCCTCAGTGGATCCTAGGGCCAGAGCAGTTGGAGTCCTCCCCAGGGTGCTGACGGGCCAGGTGAACCACCAGTGCACAGACTTCACGGGAACGTGGGAGCCTCGGATCCCTGGCCTACGCGGCCCCTGGCCTCGCACTGGAATGTAGAGACCCAGCACACCACAAGAGAAAAGCAGTTGAGGTTTCCGTTCACTGGTTATCAGCAGAGAAATTACCATGGGATCAAGTGAGGCAGGAATGAAATGTCATAGTGGGTGGCACCAGGAGAAGCTCCGGGCACTGGGGCAGGATCACTGCACATCCTCAGGCAGAAGCAAATGGCCAGGTAGGGGAGGGGCTTCCAAGGTTTGGAACCGTTAGGGTGTGGTCCCATGGAGCCAGGCACAGCCTCTGCAGGGCGTCCCCATGCCAGCTGCCCTGCAGTTAACCAGCTGCCTGTGGTGCTTCTGTGTCGGTAGGAGCCCTCCAGGCACAGCACACAGCACCCGGCGTTGGGGGGGTGAAGTAACGAGACAAGCACTGCAGCAGGAGTGTGGTGGGAATGGGCAGCGAGGCAGGAACATGCGGGCCCCTCTTCCACAGGATCCTGAAGAGCATGGTGGTAGGCTGGGTGAAGGAGATCATGCAGTACCACAACATCTATGCAGACAACCAGGTGATGCACTTCTACCGCTGGCTGCGCTCGCCCTCCTCTCTGCTCCATGACCCTGCCCTGCATCGAACCCTCCACAACATGATGAAGAAGCTTTTCCTACAGTGAGTGCCTCGCAGGCCAGGTGGGGTAAGGTGGGGCAGGGGAGCTGCGAGCCAGTGCCCCTGACCTCGCACACAGCAACTGCTAGGGCCTGAGCAGCTGGGGGCCATGTAGTTCTGTGAGTGTCCGTTTCCTCCAGAGGTAAGCAAGCCAGGAGTGGTGGCACACACCGATACTCCCAGCACCCCGGAGCCTGAAGCAAGACAATCCTGAGTTTAAGGCCAGCCTGGGTGACTTAACAAGACTGTCTCAAAAAATGCGAGGGGTTGAGAGCTGTCCAGCAGTTGGGACCACCTACAGTGTGTGTGCCATCGCGTACCTTTTTTAGTTGATGGTCCATCTTGAAGACTTGCTTGCTGTGAGGAACAGTGAGTCAGTTGGGAAGACTTTGTGGTTAGGTTATGCGTCGATGCCTCTAGAGGTAGCGCCGCTGCAGGCTGCAGGTCTGATAGCCACTGTAGCTAGAGGACAAACGCCGATTTGGCTGACATTGCCAAAGTACCCGCCACAAAAATTCGTGTGGACCCGTTTCCCCTCCTGTCACCCTAGCCAGGTTCTCCAGTCAGCCTCCTGCTGTACCAAGGCATGTTGCTCTACAGTCCAAGTCATGAACCTTTTCTTCCTAGCCTTGCCCATTTTTCCATTGTTTCATTGTTTTTTTCTCTTGTTAAAATTGCACACAGCTAGGCTCAGTGGGACCTGCCTATTATCCTAACTCTTCAGAGGTTGAAGTAGAAGGATGAAGACTTTGAGGCCAGCCCACACAATAGCGTGTCTTGGGGGGGGGGGAAAAAAAAAACCAAGAACGAGGAGCCATTTTGCTGTGATGAGTTTGAGATTTGTTTATCTCGGTTTTGATTGCCTTTGCCGAGTGTCTTTATGCCATGCAGAAACCCTTGCTCTGCTGAGTGTGGTGGCATACCGCTCCATTCCTAGCCACATGGGAGGCTGAGGCAGGAGGACACAATGAGACCCCCCTCTTGAGAGAGAATGAAGGAAATCTCTGCTCTTCCTGTGGCTCCTGGCCTGAGAAGTCAGGAGACTTTCCCACGCCTGGACTACCAGCTTCCCAGCTTTCCCATGTCAGGGCCACCATGTCCTGTGAGGTTCTGGGGCATCTGGTTTTGTCTCGCACTCTGCTTCTCCTGCACTGATTAAGAATTTGGTTCACAGGCTCATCGCTGAGTTCAAGCGCCTCGGGTCATCTGTGGTTTACGCTAATTTCAACCGCATCATCCTCTGTACAAAAAAGCGCCACGTTGAGGACGCCATTGCGTACGTGGAGTACATTACCAGCAGGTGGGTGTGCCTGGTCCCTGGGGAGCACTGCCATCCATGGCTTGGGAGGCTGTACTCCACGGGTGCAATCATACTGCTCTTGGTGAGGCCCTTCCCTGAGTGTAGAGAGAGACTAGTGGTGGAGCCACAAAGAACTGAGTAGATCCAGCTGCGTTCAAGGCCCCTGGAAGTGAGAGGGTTTCATTCCCTCATTCTCCGCAGACCTGTGGCAAGCCTCTTGACCATGAGGCCTTGGTCCAAGGGAGCATTCCTTCTTTTGGGGCCACCTGTGTTTCCATGCACGACTACTGGGGAAAGTCAGGCCTCCAATACTTGGGCCACGTAACAAACAGCCTGCTCTTGTCCTCCTAGGAGAGCCATGGATTGAGTGACTTGGGTGCATGGAAGATTGAGAGTTTTTTTCCTCTCTCCTGTCCTTCAGTTTTTTTCCTCGCCTGGAATGCAAAGAATGGGGCCAGCTACAGGGAAGCCAGCTGGCTGAGGGTGATAAGAATAAGACTGAGCCAGGGAAGGATTGCTGTGTCTTCAAGGCCAGCCTGGGCAATCTAGTGAGTTCAGGATCAGCCTGGACTGCAGAGTGAAACCCTGTCTCAAAAATAAAGTTCGGGCTGGAGGAATGGCTCAGCGGTTAAAGCGCTTGCCTAGCAAGCGCTAAGTACCCTAGTTCGATTCCCCAGCACCACATAAGCTGGGTGTGGTGCCACACGCCTGTAATCCCAACACTTGGGAGGCTGAGACAGAAGGATTGCCTTGAGTTCAAGGCCAGCCTGGGCTCCGAAGTGAGTTCAGGACCAGCCTGGACCACAGAGTGAGACCCTGTCTCAAAAATAAATAAATAAATAAATAAATAAATAAATAAAGTTCACTTTAAGTAAGAGGAAGGAAGATTCAGCTTCACTAGGGGCTGGCTTGCCCGCAGTCTGGGAGCTGTCAGGTTCTCAGAAGCCATTTCAGTGTGGTTTCTCTGCAGCATCCACTCAAAGGAGATCTTCCATTCCTTGACCATTACCTTCTCTCGGTGCTGGGAATTCCTCCTATGGATGGACCCGTCCAACTATGGTGGAATTAAGGGGAAAGTTTCATCTAGAGTCCACTGCAATCAGGTAAGAGGTAGCCATGGCTCTGGAGCCATGGGCAGGGGCCCCAGGTCAGCTGCTCTTCATGGTTTGAGGACAAGTTGGGAGACCCTCAGAGAGCAGAGAGCAGCATCTGCCCTGGGAAAGGCAAGCACACCAGAAGCTGGGGCCTCGGGAGCCAAGGCCAGCCCTTCAGGAAGGAGGCTGGTTGGGAGGCCAAAGTGGCACTAGATCCCGAGCTCCTTGGAGATGAGCAGAAACCCTTCTGGTTTGGGATTGGGGTTTCAAAGAAATTGGGAAGAAAAGAGGGCTGGAGGGCACAACAGTTAAAGCACTTATGAGGCCCTCTGTTGAATTCACCAGCATTGCATAAGCCAGGTATGGTGGACATGCCTTGTAATGTCAGCACTGAAGAGGCTGAGGCAGGAGGATTGCCATGAGTCCAGGGCTAGCTGAGCTACAGAGCAAGACCCTGTCTCAAAGAAAAGGAAAGAAAAGGGAGAGGGGGAAGGGAAAGGGAAGGAAAGGAAGAGAAGACAGACAGGACATGACACTAGCATGGAAGCAGCTTTCCCGTGTCAGGAGTCTAGACTCCACTGGTGCAGTATCTGAAGACCGCCGTGTTCGTAGTCTGGCGTCAAGCTCGGGTCAGACAGTCCTCCCGTCTCAGCCTCCCAAGTGCTGGGATCTACAGGCCTGTGCCACTGCTCCTGGTTGAGAAAGAGATTCTTAACGTCAGAAGAAAGAGCTGGTCGCCAGGAAGCTGTAGTTTTCTCTTCACTCTTGGTCAGTAGTTTGGAGTAATTTTGAAATGACTCCTCAGAGAACGGATGAGAATTATAGATGCCTTTGTGCGCCAGATGTGTTCCATGGAACATGGGCAGAACAAGCTGGGGCTCAGGGATCTAGAGAACCATGTGACGGTGACACCAGGGACTGTCTGTTCCAACAGGACTCCTCTCAAGGGGAGGGAACGGAGAATGAGCAAGAGGAGGAGGACCAGGAGGAGGACCAGGAGGAAGAGGAAGAGCAGGTCATGGAGGAGCCTGATGTGGAGGATTTGCTGGAAAACAACTGGAACATCTTGCAGTTTCTGCCCCAAGCGGCCTCCTGCCAGAGCTACTTCCTCATGATTGTGTCAGGTGAGCGCTAGGCACTGACTGCACACTGGCTCTGTGTGGGGAGAGAAGGGGGCATGGAAAGCCATCCCAAACGTGGCTGTGGTCACCAGGCCTGCTGTCCCTGTTCCCGGCAGCATTCCAGCCTGGGGACAGTGAGAAGGGCACTGGCTTCTCTCCAGCCACCACCAACGAATCCTGGGAGCAGCTGCCCTGGAGGAGTGAGGGGTCCTCCTGATTCTCCTCCCAAGATGTGTCTGGGATGGTGTGTTCCCATGCATCCCCTGTAGGTGTTGTGCATGTGTTTGCATGTGTGCCTATGTATGTATGTATGCACACCCAGTCACAGAAACCCTCTTCTCACCCTGAGCCTTCTCCCTGCTGCTGCCAACTTTGTGCCTCTCTTGGGCCTGAATGTTTCCTGTGTGCACACCAGGCTGTCCAGGTTGGTGTGCAAATGAGCCTGTACATGAAATACGCTTGTGATGGGGGCCATTCAGTCTCTCCTCTTTGTGCTCTTGAAGACTGAACCCAGTCTCACCATGTGCTGTACATTCCTACCCCTTTTCATTTTGAAACAGGGTCTTATTTACTAACTCACTAAGTTCCTCAGTCGAGGCTCAGTCTTGTCACCCTTTTGCTTCATACTCCCCAGATGCTGGAATTACAGGCTTGCACCACCAGACCCCACTTCCAGGTTGCCTCCTAAAATGTTGTAGGCAGGAAGCTAGAGGAATAGCACAGCAGTTCAAGCACTTGCCTATCAAGTGCAAGGCCCTGGCATCGATTCCCAAGCCCCACATAAGCTGGATGTGATGGCATATGCCTGTAATCCCAGCCCTCGGGAGACTGAGGCAGGAGAATTGCTAAATCCAAGGCCAGCCTGGGCTATAAAGCGAGACCCTGTCTCAAAAAAAAAAAGTAGGTAGATGTGCTCAAAGGATTATATACAGAAGTTTGCTGGTGTTTCGTAACCTTGCCCTGTGGAAAACCCCTCATTCCTGTCTACTAAGAGTGTTCGTAGGCGCTGCCTCACTGGTGTACTACTGCCCTCTCAGAATGAACTCTGGCATCAGCAGCTCCCTTCTTATGTCTGTCAAGGCAACAGAGTCATTCCTAACAGTTGGTTTTGCCCGGCCCAGTGGCACAGGCCTCTAATCCCAGCACTTTGGGAGGCTAAGGCCAGAGGATGACAAGTTTGAGCCCCACCTGGGCAACTTAGCAAGACCCTGTGTCAAATAGACAACAAAATGTGGCTGGAAATGTAGTTCAGAGCAAAGGCCTTGTGTTCATTCTCCAGTGCCACATGCACCATATGTGCACACACAAATGCGCGCCTGCTTGTGTCTGCTTCTGCAGCATACATTGTGGCTGTGTACCATAGCATGAAGGATGAGCTGAGGCGCAGCGCCCCGGGCAGCACCCCAGTAAGGAGGCGGGGGCCCAGCCAGCTCTCCCAAGAGGCCGAGGGGGCAGCCGGAGCCCTTCCTGGTAAGCACTCATGTGCCACACGAGGCACCTGCACTCGCCACCTTGTTCAGGCAGGTGGGCTGAGGCGCCTAGGGCCAGGACAGGCCTCATCCTGCTCTGGCGCCATTATCTTTCCTAGGGGTTATCACCTTCTCCCAGGACTACGTAGCCGGTGAGCTCGCCCAGAGCTTCTTAACCATCACTCAGAAGATTCAGAAGAAGGTCACGGGCTCGCGGAACTCCACCGAGCCATCAGAGATGTTTCCCCTGCTGCCTGGCTCACACCTGCTGCTCAACAACCCCGCCCTGGAGTTTGTCAAGTATGTTTGCAAGGTAAGGGTCCAGGCAAGGTCCTTGTCACCACACCGGCAGTCACTGTGTATGGCACTTGGCCTCAGGTGTGCCTGGGACAAGAGAGACGCTGCCCTGGTGCCTAAGCCCAGGAAGCCAGGAAGGACACAGAGTGTAGGCAAGTAGCCGAGGCCGTGGAGAAAGGAGGAGCCTGTGGGTCACATGCCAGAAGTGACCCCTAGGCTAGGACTGAAGTTGGAGGCCTGAGGTGACGTGAGAGCTTGCTTTCTGGGAAAGGCAGGCGAAGCTCAGCCAGGGGATGGCTGCCAGATAGCGCCCGCCTCACAGAGCACTCTACTGTCCAGTGTGCTACCTGAGCATCTGGCGAAGTGTGCGTCACCCTGGCGACTAAGTGCTGAGGATCAAGTGACGGCTCAAGGTCTGCCCTGGAGAAGAAGAGTTTCCATTTTCTGTCCTCATGCTGCTCACTTAGAAGTGTCTCAACTTTATGAAGTGTTATTTACATGTAGTGTGTACATGTGCTTAGTAAGATGGCACCCACACGTACCCTCCCTTATCGTCCCTGCCCCAGCCCTGGCAGCCAGAGTCACGCTCTGACCCCATGCCGATGACTGGAGGGTGCTGGGCGGGGAGTGCAGCCCTGGAAACGCCCCACTGGCACCCTTCTCTTCTCACCTTTTGTCCCCAGACTGTCCTTTCTGTCCTCTGTCCTTCCTGAGTGTCCCAGCTCCGGGTTGGAGAGCACACTTAAGAGCCACCCCAAGCAGATATCAGTCAGAATGTCCCTGCCATGAATAGCATTCTGGCTTGGACAGTGGCCTGTGGTCTGCTGCCCACTCCCTAGTACCTGAGCATTTTTGGTGATTAATAAAAAGGCTGTCAGGGACAGAGCAGGGATCATCCTGTTCCATGTTGTTCCCCGGGCTTAGCACACACAGGTACAGGTTTCTGGTACAGGTTTCTCTGTGAACATAAGTTTCATTTCTGTTGAGTAGAAACCCCAGAGAGGCCCAGCTGGGCCGTAGATAAGGAGGCCGGGTTAGATCTGCACATCTGCAGAACCCAGAGCTCCTCCTTCCTCGTCCTCATCTTAGGTTGGTGGTCGTCTTTGAATTTTGACTGTTCAGATGTCTGTGTAGTAGAATCTCACTATTTTGACTTACATTTCCTTGGTGATGGATATTGAGCATTTTGGAGAGGGGCTTGTTTGCTGTCCAGGTCTTCAGTGAAGTGTTTAATTCTTTTGTTGTCTTTTATTAAAAATTGGATATGTTTTTTGTTTCAGGTGCTTTGCTATTGAACTATAACCCCAGCCCCTGTATTGTTCTTTCTGTAATAGTGGGAAGTTTATTATAAATTCTACACCCAAGTCCTTTATCAAATTTTATAAGGTGTACTTTGGTGTCATATCCAATATTCAAGAAGGGTTTTTGGGGGGATGGGGTGGAGGAGGTTGAACCCTGGGCCTTGAGCCTGCCAGGCAAGCGCTCTGCCTCTAAGCTACATCCCTAGCCCCCAAGGAGGTTTTTTTTTTTTTTTTTAGATACAAGATCTTGCTCTGTATTCCAGCCTGGTCCTTCATTCACCTCGTAGCCCAGGCTTGCCTCCACCTCATGACAGTTATCCTGCACTCACAGAGTGCTGGAGTTACAGGTGTGTACCACCATGCCCAGTTTATGTGGTGCTGGGGAATGGAACCCAGGGCTTTGGATTTGCTGGGCAGGTGGTCTAACCATTGAGCAAGCTGTGCCTACAGCCCCAGGTTCTACATTTAATCTGTATAGAACAATTAAAATTAATTTTGGATTAATTTTTGTACAAGGTGTACAATGTGGTCAAGGTTTTTATTTTAGCGTAAAGGTATTGAGTTATTCCAGAGCCATTGGCTGAAAAAGTTTGCTTTTTCCTCTTGAGTCATACAAGCACCCTTTTCAGAACGTAACTGGCCAAATCTGGGTGGTGGTATTTCTGGGCCATGTGTTCTTTTTGTATGCTGGTGGACTCCATTTGCTGGTATTTGTTGAGTCTTCTGTGTCTGTACCCATGGGGGTCACTATTCTATGGTCTTGGTATCTTAATGAGCTGAGGTGCCCTTCCTCTTTGATTCCTGGAGGGTATTGTATAGAATCAGTATTGTTTCTTCCTCAATATTTGATAGATTCTCCAGTGAGCCCTTTTTCTACTAGTGGAAAAACTTCCACTGTAGAGAAATGGCTGTCCTCAGTGCTTCTGAAGAACTAAACTGTGTCACTGGGAAACTAGCTTCAGAGGGTTCTGGTACAGGCAGGAGCAGCAGGGCAGTCCAGGTTTCTCTGGGCGTGCTCCAAGAGGCTGTGACCCCTAGGTGCTGTCCCTGGACACGAACATCACAAACCAGGTGAGCAAGCTGAATCGAGACCTGCTTCGCCTCGTGGACGTGGGGGAGTTCTCGGAGGAGGCCCAGTTCAGGGACCCTTGCCACTCCTATGTACTCCCCGAGGTGATCTGCCACAGCTGCAACTTCTGCCGTGACCTGGACCTATGCAAGGACTCCTCCTTCTCACAGGTGGGTTCAGAACCAGAACTATCCTTTCCTAGCCCGTCTGAGCTGCTCTGCATCCCAGGTAGTGGGTGTATCATCCCTTATCCCCACCCCGTGGGCCACCCACACTGCCTCTCTTGTGCTTATCTTCTGGTGGAGACACACTGGTCGCCTGCTGCCGCGTGCCATGGCCTCTGCTAAAGCTGACTGCTGTCCTTCTCCCTGCGGTTCTAGGATGGGACTGTCTTGCCGCAGTGGCTCTGCTCCAACTGTCAGGCTGCCTATGACTCAGCTGCCATCGAGGCTGCTTTAGTAGAAGCCCTACAGAGGAAGCTGATGGCCTTCACACTGCAGGACCTGGTAAGGTCCTGCTGTTGACCCAGGGGTTTCCTCGGAGCTCAGTCCTTGCTGTGAGCCTAGTGGACGTGTTCTGTTAGCACCAGCTGTGGGCAGGGCCAGCCTGGTGGCACTGGATCCATCCAGCAGAGCATCAGCAGCTGGTGAACAGTAGGGAGAGGAGCTTCTGAGGCACCCACTGGGCCACAGAACATTCTTGCTGTGGGGCAGGCGTCTGAGCAGAGGCCTGAGGGACATGCCCATCAGCCACTAGGGGTGGATGGCACCAGTGAGGCATGCAGGAAACCCCAGGGCTCTGCTCTGTGTGGGGCCCAGCCAGCCACGTGATGCAGGGAGAAGCTGGGAGATTTGGGTAGTGACCGTTGCTGACATGTGTGCAGCAGGAATACACTGCCCCCTTCCCCTTTCCAGGTCTGCTTGAAGTGCAGAGGGGTGAAGGAGTGCCACATGCCTGTGTACTGCAGCTGCGCGGGGGACTTTGCCCTCACTATTGGCACTCAGGTGGGCTGCGCTCGGGCCCTTCTCTCACTCTCCTTGGGGTGGTACTGGTGTTACTGTGGCTCTGTTCCCTCAGGTCTTCATGGAGCAGGTTGGAATCTTCCGGAACATCGCCCAGCACTATGGTATGTCCTACCTCTCAGAGACCCTGGAGTGGCTGTTGCAGAAGGGCCTTCAAGAGGCTCGTTAGGAGTTGGAGGGAGTGCTAGTGTCCAAACTACATGCCCACCTGCCCCCAGGCCAGGCCACCGACCTCCTGACTCTCCAGAACCATTATCGCAGCCCAAGGAACAGGGGTAGACCACAGAGGATGCTGGGGAGCGCCAAGGGGAACTCCCTGGCCAGTACCCCCAAGAGACTGAGTGGAGGTCTGCAAGGTCTCAGTCCTGAGGGTCATTTTCCACAGAATATACATGTCTCCAGGCCCTGCTGCCATCAGTGCCCACCAGGCACACACCCCAGCTCTCCCTTTGCTCCCCAGAGGTGGCTGACTGCCTGAAGAGGTGGGGACAAGAGCAGAGGGTAGAGAGTCACATGCCCTATGCGGCTGGCATCTCATGTGCCCCTACCTGCAGCTGTGCAGGCATAGAGTATGGATGGGTTCCCGGGATCTAGCCTAGGAACCCGTGGGGCTTGGGGTTTGGCTTCTGCTTGTCGACCTTCCCATCAGAGCAGTCAGGAGGGTATGTCTGTGTTACCTGGTGTCCTGAATCCCAGTCAAGACTGGGACAAATGAGAAGGCGGGGTGCGGCGTTGGTTCCCTGCTGCCAGGCCTACAGTGGGACTGAAGCCAGCTCACGTGGCCCAAGAACTCCTAGGAGTCTGCTACCAGCTTTCGTGACCCATGTGGAGACCTGGACTTTAGGAAAATGACACTCTGGGAGGGGGCAGGTGGCACAGCAAGAGACGGAGTGAGGCTGTGGCCCAGCACGCGGGCCCTCTGGGGCAAGGACTCACTTGCAGCCTTGCCCTTGCTGAGGGCCGGGGTGCCAGCTGATCTCCTAGCACTATTTGCTGTGTTCTTTTTCACTTAAATTTTACACTTTCATGTGTTTTTAGATGGCTGCTATGTGTCTGTTTTATGCAGAGCCCTTAAATCTCTAGAAGGAAGGAAGAAGGCAGGCTGGTTTCATACCAGCATCTGCTGTCCAGCTGGCTGAACCCCCATGCACTGCCCAGCCCCACTCCACCCCCAAGAAACCAGATACCCACTTGGAGCATAGTCTGAGCCAAGCTGTGCCGAGATCTCCCAGTGGAGATCTAATCAAATTAGGGCGCCTGGGGGGGAAGGGCATAGCCAACTAACTAGCCTTCCCAGAAGCTGAGCATAGGCCCAGGGGTGAGGGGAGAGACAGGGCCCAGGGACATTTGTCCCTAGCAGGGCCATCTTGTGGGAGGGCAGAGCAGCTTCATGCAGCCCTGAGCCAGGCCTGGATCCCCTGTCCCCAAAGGTCCACACGGGGACTCAAATGAGAAAATGGAGCCTCTGGCTCCTGAGCTGTGGTCAGGGACTCGGGTGGAAAGGCCAGCTCATCCAGAATAAGGCAGTCCACCTCATGAACCCTGCTTTGTGAGTGTCGGAAGCATGGGTGATAACAGGGCCCTTCCCAAGAAAAGAGTCAGAGCCAGTGTGCCCCCAAGTATCCTGCAGACTTCATTGGGGTGACACTTTAGAGCTTGTGCCAAGAACCCTCCACATGGGGGGTGTGGGGCTGACAAACAGGTCTCCCCTATCCCAGCTCTTTGGAAATTGGGTACAGCCTTGAGACTCGGCATATGGATTTGTGAGGGAGGCAGTAGAGTACCTTGCCAAAATACCAGTTAATGGTTCTGGTCCCCCAGCAGGTGCCTCTCTGCTGAGAGCACCCAAGGACCACTCTGTAGCCTGCATTGTCAGGGCCAGCCCGAGCTCCGCATCCTTGCCCACTCTGGCCCCTGCCCAGCCCCACACTCCCACCTCCTGCCAAGATCTGCCCTGTCCTGGCTGGATGTATAGGCTGCATGGCCAGCTGGTGAGGGGTGGGTTCCCCGCCAGGAAGACTGCAGCCAGCAGCACCCTGGGTGGGTGGCTATCCCACATCCCTGTGCTTAGCCAGATCTTTCCCCAAAAAGAATGAGACTAGAGACTCCAGTTCAGGTTTATTGGACTGGGTATGGAGTGACTTCAAGAAAATGGGGCCCCTAGAGCCCCAAGAACAGGGACGGCACCTCAGCATTCAGCCCAGCTACTCCCAGGATGTATACAGGTGGATAGGGAGGGGTCTAGAGGCTGTCAGGAACCTGCCTCTGCAGACCTCAAGAGAATGGGAAGGCAAGCCTGCACAGGGTCCCTGGGTTTCCGGCTTCATGGAGACAGCTATGAGATGTACCCCAGCAGCCAGGCCAGATGTGCAGCAGGATGGGAATGGAAGCTCAGAGCTGGGCCAAGCCTTTGGGGTCCTGGGGAGGCCCCGTGTTGGAAAGCCCTTGTTCTGCTCCTTGGTGGAGGGTGTCTGCCATCTGCTCAGATGGGGCAGAGGTGGGTTGGGGCTGCGGAAGCCTCACAGCTAGGCCAGTGCCTGCCCTCTGTGGAACTTCCTGGCTGGGCAGAGGGTGGTCCCCAGAGCATTGCCGTGGTGGGGGAGGGGCCTGGCCCAAAACCAGGGCAAGTGTGATGGGCCAGCTGCTAGAAGGGTTTCTAGGCGTACACACCTTGTCGAATTTCTTGTGGCTGTAGACCTTGTTTTTATTCATGAACGTGAGCAAGATCCAGTCGCACAAGAAGGAGCCCTGGAGTACCGGAGATAAGTGGGTAGAGGGCCTGGCATGCTGTCCCCACCCAGCTGTGACAGGGAGTCCTTACCACCCCGATGGAGGTCAGTGCTGTAGCCAGGTTGATAATGGTGGGGATCAGACTGAACTTTCCTGCCTGGGGAAAGCAGGTAGCTCTCAGGTCAGGTATATCAGGCAGGAAGGGCAGCTCAGCCCAGCACCCATTACCTGTCCGTGCACGATGACGTCGATGCGGATCCCGTAGGCCTTGATAAGTGTGCGGGCCGTGGTGCCATTCACCCGGTAGTACTTGGCAAACCTGGGGTGAGGAGCCCATGCTGCTGGAGCTCATCCCCTGGTCCCTCCTACCCTGAGGTCCTGAGGACATACCTGAAGTTGTAGCCTGAGGAGGCAGGGGTGTGTTTGGGATCCAGCCTCCGGAAGGAGTACTTAGGCTTGCACTCGGACGCAGGCAGGTCTAGGTCACAGTCCCAGTTGATGACAACCCCGAGGACACCACCCTGCAGGTAATGGAGGGTGCAAGGAGGACTCGAGGGTTGGGCGAGTCCAAGGAGGTGAGCGTCAGAGCTGTGCAGGAGAGGTGGGCAGCTTGGGGGCCTCGCCTCACCCTGTGTGCCAGTTCAGTGAAGTTCTCCCCGGCTTGTTCCACAATGTAGCCCAGCCGGAAGATGGGGCAGTAGGGGTCGGAGGCCTGGTCAAAGGTGCAGCGCCGCAAGTAGTCATCCTCCCTGCGCGCAATGTTGCCCCTGGGTGGAGGTGGGAGGCAGTCCTGGGTCCCTGTAGCAGCCCTGGTGCCAGCCCCACTACACCTGCCGGGCCTTACTTGGAGAAGTGGAACTTGGGGTAGTGGATGCTGTTCTTGATGAGGACGGTGAAGTTTGGGGCCATTTGACCCAGGAACTGGCTGAGGAGGCAGAGCGGCTTGTTAGTGTCCCTGTCCTGGAGAAACCTCCACTCTGCTGACCAGCAGGTAGAGGGCCAGGCATGCTGTCCCCACCCAGCCATGAGAGGGTCCTTACCACCCCAGTGGAGGTCAGTGCAATAGCTAGGTTGACAGTGGTGGGGCCTCTGCCCCCTCCCCTGCCCACAGCACCCCTGAGGAGGAGGGAGCAGCTCACCTGACCATGACCCCATCCTCCACCGGGCACCAGCCAGACACCTCACAAGTCCTGATGTCCCCATGGTAGTAGGGCACACAGCGTCCAGTCCGCAGACCTGGGGGAAGAGGCTGGCTGAGTGTGCCCAGATCCCCAGGTGTCGGAGCAGGAGCGGTCTCCCTTGAACTTAGGGGTGCTGACCGTGGCCGAGCATGTCCAGCTCCCCAGCTGCGCAGTCCTTGTCTGAGTGGCAGGTGGCATTGGGGACCCTTATGCTCTGAAGTAGAGACAGAGTCAGGCTCCAGCCTGCAGGTGGCCGGGAAGCCAGCCCCTTCACTGGCCTCACCTCAGGGCAAGCACCCAGTGCCTGGGAGGGAGTGACCTCTGTCCTTGTGATGATGCTGAACACACTGCCCCCCTGGCACAGAGAGAGAGAGAGAGAGTGGGGCAGGCGGTCCTGGTCTCGCCCCTTGCGGTGCCCGGGAGGGGCAGCCTCACCTCCGGGGGCGTCACGTACTCCTCCACGTCCCACACTTTGTGTTCCGACACGGCGAGGCCCTTCACCTTCGTGATGACGGCGCTCTCGGGCCCCGTCTCGTTGTCCTGGTAGCTCTTCTGCATGATGAACACGTACCTGTGGGCAGCCAGCTGCTCCGAGGCCCCGGGACAGTGGGGACACCGCCTCCTGGGGTGACTCTGCTCTTGGGGCCCCATGTGCCCAGCGTTCTCTGTCCCCGAGTAACTGGTGAGCGCTCCCGCAGCCAGGGACCTTCCCCCCTTCCCGGCCAAGCGCCCCCTCCCTGGCCCTGCTCGCTCCCTTTCCAGCTGTTGGGCCCCAGGGGCCGGTCCCCCAGCCCAGCCCAGCGTTTCCTTCCCAAACGAGGAGTCTGCTCTCCCAGCCCGGCGTTCCCTCCCCAGCCACCCCGCCCGGCTGCGCACCCCACGAAGTAGAGCAAGATGAGCATCTGCACCGCGCGGTACACGACCCCCAGGCTCCGGTTCCGCACCACGATCACCTTGGGCGTCTCGTAGTCCCAGAATGCGGACCAGCAGCCCCGGACCAGGCGCCGCGCTAGCCCGGCGGGGCTCTGGGGTCGCGCACCGGCCATGGCGGGGTTCCCACTCGGCAGGCAGTGCCTGACGGCGCGGACCGACCGCCTCTGGGGTGTGGCCTCGTGCCGCCCGCAGAGCCAGCTCCGGTGCTCCGAGGGTGCCCGCGCGCAGGTTGGGGGAGGGAGGCAGTGGGGGGCCTCCGACCCGGCCCACGGCCCCAGCTCCTCCTGTCCTGCAGCCACTGCTGAAATTTATTCTTCTGTGGCAGGCAGGAGATTGAATCCCAGACCTCACACTGACCTGCATCCTGAGCCGCCATACCCACCCCCCCAACCTTCATTTTTAAGGTAGTTTCTAAGTTACTAAACTCCCAGGGCAGCGCTGACACTTCGACCCTCCTACCTCAGCCTCCCCGAGTGCTGACAGTATGGGCCTGAGCCAGCCGCACTAGCACCAATCCATTTTCTAAAAAACTTTTACTCTTATGAGGGGAAATCCACATGGCATACAGAGCCATTTGGGGGTTTGGAAGATTGGCACAGCAGTTAAAGTGCTTGCCTTGCAAGCACAAAGCCCCCAGTATGATTCCCCAGCACCAGCACCCGGGCGCTTCTGGGCATGGTGGTGCTTGCCTGCAATCTCAGCTCTAGGGACTTGAGGCAGGTGGATGGTCCTCAGTCCAAGGCCAGCCTGGGCTACCCCAGTGAGTTCAGGACCAACCTGGGCTACAGAGTCAGACCCTGTCAAAAAAAGAAAAAGAAAATTTATTCATTTTTCTGTTGGTCAGGGGCCAAGGTGATCCCTCACAGAAAACATGGAGACTTCACGCCCCCCAAGGAAGCTGTTGTAGATTCACTGTCAGAGAGGACTTCAGAACCACGAGTGAGGTGTCGCAGCTGTGTTTAGAAAGAAGTCCACAGTGCGCAGGGAGCACAGGTCCTTAGAGTAAGGCACAGTACGGCCTTACATGTCACATTCTGTGCAACCTGGCTGCTGTCTGAGGAGCGGCCGGTAGTTAGTCCCAGGTGGTGGGAAGTTGGGGGGCTCACCATGGGGAGGGCTGAGTGGACTGATCGCATGATGCCCTGCCCTGGGAGCCAGGTCTCTCTTGGGCAGAGACTACCACGTGCTCCACACTGTTCCTGGGGTTCTGACCTTCCCTTTGTGGGACCCACGTCCTCCAGGTGACCCTACCTGGCCTGCAGAGCTTTTCCATGATTCTTATTCAGGTGGTAGGAAGACAGGTACCCGACCTCTACCCGCAGTCCCACCAGCAACCCTCCCAGTCCAGTGTCCACTACCTTTGTCCTGCTGAGCAAGTCTGATCTCCCCAGCTCCACCGCAACCCTGGCGGGTCCCCCACAGAGCCCAGCACACATGCCACCAAGTGCTGTGGGGGACCTGGTTCTCCAGTGCCCAGGGGGCTTGTTCTTGGGGGGGGGGGGCTGCAAGGCATAATGTCCTTAGAGATGGGGCTGGCCAGGGATTATGTTATGTCTGTGGTTGGTCTTAGCTGGAACTTGACGATCCAGGCAAGGTGGTCTCGGTGGCTTCTGGCAGCCTATGTGGCCAGTGTCCTGTTGTGTCAGGGGGCTCAGCTCTGTCCTCAGCGTGCCCAGCCTCTGTGGAAGACAGAAAGTGTACCTGGGTACAGGTGGGTGGATGCAGCTCAGTAACTGGCTGCTCAGCTTCAGAGCCAATGCCTTCCTGGGGGCAAGAGCCAGGCTGGCCTTTCCCCCCCCCTCCCCCCCAAACATGGGAACAGGCAAAGACCAGGTTGGTTGGTGAGACAGTAGATATCAGACAGCACCAAGACCAGAAATTTTTCTCAGCATTCGAGTCCAACTTCACAATCAACCTGCATGTTGTGTTTCTGCATGCAGGTGCTGGAGAGGACACTTGCTCGGCCCTGGTGTCCCACACTGCCTGAGATCATGTGTGGCCTGGTGACTTCTCATGGTAGTGCCAGAGGCCTGGTCTGGCTTCCACTGCTGTAGGGGTGGGTGCAGCACTTGTCTCTAGTTGCCACAGGGTAACCTGTGGGTCAGGGCGTGAGATTTGTATAGGGATTTGTAATATCTCTTTTTTTTTTTTTTTTTTTTTTTTTTTTTTTTTTTTTTTTTTTTTTTTTTGAGACTGGTTCTCACTCTGTAGCCCAGGCTGGCCTTGGACTCTTGGCACTCTTTCTGCCTCAGGCTTCTGATTGCTGGGATTACAGGCATGTGGCACCTTGCCCAGCTTATGTGGTGCTGGGGCATCAGACCCAGGTCCTTGTACTTGCACAGTAAGCGCTTTAGCCATTGTGCCATTCCTCCAGCCCCTGTAACAGCCTTGGCAAGACTTCCTCCCACGCTTTTCCTGAGCAGACCGGCAAAATGTGGGTCCGTGGTGTACTGATAACAGATGCAGGGCCTGGGAGGGTTCTGAGCCAACACTGCGAAAAGAGAAGCGCCCACCAGCTGCTGAGCTCACTCTTGCCCCAGACCCCAGAGCGCTAGGAGAGATTACAGACTTGGGCCTCTAGGCAGGGCGTTTGTTTTTTATAAATGTCCTTAATGTGAAATGGACCTTTTTAACCATTCTGAGTGTCCAGCTCAAAGGAGTGGAACACTCAAGAGTCGTTCCACCACCCCGCTGTCCACCCCAGTGCCTTTCATCCTCCCATGTGCATCTCGGCCCATTAAGCACCAGTTCCTGTGGCCCCAGCGCCCTTTTCCACTGTCAGTCTCGGTTGATCTGACGGCTCCAGAGCCTCGGGTAAGTGGGGCCCTGCAGGGTCTGTCATGCTATGGCCGGCCAGTTTCATTTGGCAGAGTCCTTGGAGCTGCCCATGCTGCAGCCCCGGCCAGAACTTCTTTCCCTTCCCCGTGTAGAATGCATGTTGTTTGTTTGTTTGTTTATCCATATTGACACTGTGAGTGGCATTGCTGTGGCCTTTAGGAAGAGACTTCTGAGCTGGCTTGGTAGCACAGGCCTGTAATGTTAGGACTCTAGGAGGCTGAGGCAGGAAATCCAAAAATACAAGTAAAACCTGAGCAATTAGTAAGATCCTATCTCAAGATCAAAATTGCAGGTAGGGCTGGGGGTGTAGCTCAGTGCAAAAGCCCTGGTGCAATCATCAATACCACCACCACCAAAAAAACAGAACAAAACAAAAAAAAAAAAAAACAATAGGAAATGGAAATCCCATGGGCAGTGGGGCATTTCATTTCATGTCAGGCTGCTTGATCTGTCAGGCACAACATGCCAGGTTCAGGCTGGGTCTGTGAACTCACTAAGGGTCTATGAAAAGGTCTGAGGGGCTGGAGGAATAGCTCAGTGGCTAATGCGCTTGCCTAGCAAATGATAGGTACCCGAGTTCGATTCCTCCGCACCACATAAGCTGGGTGTAGTGGTACATTACTGTAATCCTAGCACAGGAGGCTGAGGCAGGCGGAATGCTGTGAGTTTGAGGCCAGTCTGGGCTCCATTGTGAGCTCAAAATCAGCCAAGACAATAGAGACAGACCCTGTCTCAAAAAAAGAAAGAAAAGGTTTGAGACTAGGTAAAAGATTGTTTTGCTTTCCTGGCTCAGAGCACAAAAAGAATACAGCAAGTTTGGAATTTTAAGATGTTTAATGGGGCTTTAACTTGGTTTTTATGCTATTTCATTAAGTTATGTTTACTTAATATATCTGTATATCCTTTCTTAAGTATATGTGAATCCAGATTTGTGTGATAGGGAAGCAGGCTGGCTGAGTCTGTACAGTGGCAGTGGCTCGGCCTTCACTGGGGTGGTGTTAACACCCTCAGCATCTGGTGACAGACAGGGCTTCTGCGGTGCTTTGCTGAATCGGGAGGGATGTGACCCGGATCCTCAGCCCCATGCCCTCTGCCTTCTCCCAGGCTCTTGGCCTTGCGCTGCTAGCCAGCCCAGTTTTCCTGTGGGTCTCTGCCGCCAGCATGAGAACAGGATCCTGCAGGCCTCCTGTGTTTGTGCAAAGAAATCACAGGCAGACTGTTAAAACAAACAGAATGTAACAGCAAACGACGATAATCCCAGCAGCCAGGGAGCCTGAGGCAGTAGGGTCACAAGTTTGTGCCTGTCGTGGGCAACTTAGGACGGTCTTGTCTCAGAATTAGCAACAACAACCAGAGAAACGCTGGGGATCCAACCCAGGGGAAAGGCACTATGCTCAGTGCCCTGTCCTGCAGAACCAGACCGCTCTTCCTCATCCACCCTCTTTGTGGGTCCCTGTGGTTACTCTCAAGTGGGCATCAGCCTTCCTGGAGAATTCTTTTCTGCTGTAGAGGAATAGATCACAAGAAGATCGTCTTGGCCCAGCATCGAGTCAGCCAGGAGCCACGGGAATTGAAACCAGGAGGAGGAGTGGCGCCTGTGGGGTTTGGGCCTGGGGCCCATCCCAGGGCACCGCCTGCTCTGTTGTGGCTAGATGATAGCACTGTAGTGTTGGAAGGCTGGTGTCCTGTGGGTGCTGGGGTGAGATCCCTCCTGTCCCTGCCGGGCTCTGAGCTACAGGGACACTGACAGAAATGGCTGCCAGCATCCTTGGAATGATGAATGCTTTGGGCAGAAGTAGTGCCCAAAACTCACTCAGTTCAGGAAGGACAGCTCTGTGTGCGCCACTGTCCCCTTGGTTCAAAGCATGCTGGAGGACAAGAGGGAGAGGAAGGGGGGCATGTACCCCTCCCTGAGCAGCCTGCCAACCGTACAGTTCCCTAGCCACAGCCATACCTGCTGCAAGAGTTCCCAGCGGTGGCATCTTCTCTTGCCAGAGGGCAGGATGGGCACTGCCACATGAGAAGGAGTGAACTCCAGCTGTGCTGGGGCGTGTGCTGAGTCCAGGGCAGGGCAGGTGCACTGGGCTCTGTAGGGATAGCTGTCTTCCAGACAGCAGCCATAACCAGCACAAAATTTTAAAATGGCCGTCTGGGGCTAGGGGCGTAGCTCAGTGATTGGGGCTCTTGCCTGGGAAGCAGGTTCGGTCCCCGAGCACCACCTGCTGGCTAGGTGTGGTGTCACACACCTGTAATCCCAGCGTTCTGGAGGCTGAGGCAGGAGGATTGCCTGCGCTAGTCCAGCCTGGGCTACACAGTGGGTTCAGAACCAGCCTGGCCAAGAGCAAGACTGTCTCAAAAACCAAACAAAATAACAACAACAAAAAACCCGACCATCCGACGTCCAAGGGGAACAGGAGGAGGACTGCGCATGATCAGAGGCACTGCATCTCAGAGTCCTTCATTTCCCACCTGAAGACGGGGCAACTGCAGGTTGATTAGAACCCAGCAGCCAGCCGACCGTCCAGACGGCTCTTGGGACCCCGAGCAGCAGGGCGAGCGCGAGCTTCAGGGAAGGAAAGCCATACGGGGAGCTCCGAGTCCTGCCTCTGCCTGGGCACCTGGTGGGCCTCGAGTACAGCGGCCTCTGCCGCCCGGGCAAGGCTCTTCAGCAGCAGCGCTGGGGGACTTGGGGGTGTCCAGGCTCATGTAGACAAACGTCCTTAGAAGCAGCAGCCTATAGATCGTGCATGTGCCCTCCAGCGTCGAGGGCTCCCACAGGAACTACGATTCCGAAGCGACAGGAGGGGGAGATGCCGCCCCGCGCCCAGCCCACCCCCGGCTGCACACTCCGCCCCCGTCTAGACTTGCTGCTGCCCATGCACCGTGCAGTGCCCGCTGGTTTCGCTTTCCCGCCTGTTTGTAAGAACCTCCACCTTCTTCCCACTGACCTGCAGTGCAGCGTCCTCTTCCCACCCCGCACATGCGAGCTGTGGCCGGGACAGCCATGCTGGCTGCTCACCAGCCCTCGCGGCACCTGGTCCGTGGGGGCTTCCTCGAACAGCTCGGGCTCGCGCGGATTCCCAGGCCTGACAAAGGGGACATGGTGCCATGTACTTCCCTGCTCCTGACCTGCGCATGACCCCAGGGCAGCAGCCCAAGGAGCTCTGTGGCATGGGTGCCCATGCAGGTGTGGATGCTACCTTTACTGACTTCTTCAGTGGTGAGGGGTGGGGCGCTGACAGTGGACACAGGGCCTTGGCACTGTGCTCTGTCCTCAGGCCATGTTTTGCTTTTGCTTTTGAAACAGCATCTTGCTAAGCCACTGAGTTACCTAGGCTGGGCTCGAACTGCAGTCCTCCTGCCTCAGCTCCCCAGAATGCTGGAGTCTGGGGCTTGCACTATTAGGCCTGGATAGCTTTAGTACATTTTTATTATTTATTTATCGAGACAGGGTCTTGCTCTGTAGTCCAAGCTGGTCCTGAACTTACTATGGAGCCCAGGCTGGCCTAGAATTCATGGCAATTCTCTTGCCTCAACTTCCTAAGTGCTGGGATTACAGGTGTGCGCCCCCCCCCCCCCACAGCTGTTATGTGGTTCTGGGGGACTGAATTTGGGGCCTTGTGCTTCCTAAGCAAATTCTCTAGCTTTTGAGCTGTCTCCGCAGCCCCATCTTTACTGATCTTAAATGATTTCTCCTTTTCTTCTTATGACAAATGATCTCTGTTTTCTGTTTTCTATTTATTTATGGCTGGTATGGATAAATCACTTTGAGTTTCAAGTTGATCTTACCTGGCTATTTTTTTTTTAACTTTCTTATGACTTCTAGCAACTTACAGTCTATTGAATTTTTCCTTGTAGCTTTAGATCCTGGGAGGAAAAAGTCTCCCCAAGACCTCTTCCCTCCCGAATTCCATCTGAATTGTTGCTTTATCACTGTACTTGCACGTGGACATGACCGCTGCCTTCCCAGGCCATCCCCGCATGCAGCAGGACCCTGTTGTCCTCAGCAGGCAGGCTGCTTGGTCTTCAGAGCTGGTTGGGACATCAGGCAGTGCAGTGGGGCAGAGAGGTGTGGGCTGACCAGGGGCAAGCTCCTGTGGACAGCAGGATTTGGGGTGGGTCCCTGAGGCTGGGAAGCCTCTGAGAGGCACATGAGATGATGGTGATGGGAGAAGCCAGCTGCCTGCTGTCCAATGAGCCAGCCTGGCAGCAGCCTCCTGGAACCTGGGCAGTGGCTCCAGTTACAGTGAATGAAGGGCACCGCCACTTGCTCACGGGGACAAAGGGTTATTTCAAATCCACTGTCCACCGAGAGTTAAAGAGAAATGAGCTATGCCAGAGGAAAAGACAGGGGCGACCTTTAAATGCATCTTGCTAAGTGAAGGAGGCCCGTATGGCCTTGCCGCAAACCTGGCCGCCAGATCGTGGACTTTCTGGAGCAGGCGCAGGAAATGGACCGTGGCTGTGTGGGTGGAGAAGACAGACAGGCCTGGGCTCATTGTGAACTGGCACTGTCTCTGGCACTGTCTCTGGGTCTGTGGTTAGAGCACAGGCATCATTCTAGGGCCGTAGGTGGAGACAGGGAATATGATTTGATTAAATAATTCTTTTTCTTTTTTCCTCTCTTTTATATGTGTGTTTGGTACTGGGGATCAATCCCAGGGCCTTATAACACTGAGCTACATCCCCAGGCCATTTTTAATTTTGATTTTGGGACAGTCTCACTAGGTGGCCCAGGCTTGACTGAAATTGGCGATTGTCCTGCCTCAGCCTCCCAGAGAGCTGGGATTACAGGTGCGTGCCACCCGCTCTGGCACAGCTCTATTATTTGTGCCATTTCTCAGTAAACCTTAGGGTGTTTAGAAACATAGTTTGTGGGCTGAAGGAATAGCACAAAGGTTAGAATACTTGCCTAGCAAGCACAAGGCCCTGAGTTCAATTCCTTAGCACCACATAAGCCAGGTATGGTGGTGCATACCAGTAATCCCAGTACTTGGGAGACTGAGGCAGGAGGATTGCTGAGAGACCGAGATTGGCCTGGGCTACATAGTGAGTTCAGGAGCAGCCTGGACTACAGAGGAAGACCCTGTCTCAAAAACATTATGTATATGTGTGTGTACATATACATATATGCACACACACACACACATAATTTGAAGTCGGTAGTGCAAGAGAAAGGAGTGGGGAGTCAAAGAGGCCTGTAGGGACCAGGGCAGCCACCCCACAGTGCCTCATGATCTTGGCAGGCTCATGGCCATGGCTGGTGCAGTGTGGACACAGAGGCTGCTGCTTCTGCTCTGGACGGCACCGTTTCTCAAGGCCTGGAAGGTGGTCCCATCCCACAAAGTAAGTGCCACTCACTCCGTTCCTGACCCTGGGTCAGAGAGGCTCCCAGGCTGGTGAGGCTGCCTGTACTGGCTGCTGTCCCCAAGCCCACATGTCCCTTTTGCTTGAGGGGACCCCAGGATCAAGAGACAGTGAAGGCACAGGGCATGCTCCTCACTTGATCCCGACCGACCCCACCCTGCGTCCTGTTGATGGTGCCCAGACCTTCCCTGCCCTGGCTCTTTCTGCTGGTCCTTGGGTATATGGTTTTTGTTTTTGTTTTTGTTTTTGTTTATTTTTTTTCTTGAGACAGGGTCTCACTCTGTAGCTCAGGCTGGTCCTAAACTCTCTATGTAGCCCAGGCTGGCCTTGGTCTCACAGCAATCCTCCTGCCTCAGCCTCCCTAGTGCTAGGATTGCAGGTGTGCATCACTACGCCTGGCTTATGTAGTGCTGGGGAATCAAACTCAGGCACTTAGCGCTTGCTGTAGCTCCTGCTAGGCAAGTGCTTTAACTGCCCAAATTTCGTTTTTGTACTGGGAATCTAGTCCAGGCCCCCTATGCACTGAAATATATATATATATATCCCCAGTACATTTTTCAGTTTTGAATTTGAGACAGGGTCTTGCTAAGTCACTTAATTGGCCAGGCTGGTCTTGAACTTGTGATCCTACTGCCTCAGCCTTCAGTGTACCACAGGCACCACCAGGCCCACACTCCCAGGCCTTTTTTTTTCCTAAGACAGTCTTAATAAATTGCCTCATCTGGGCTCCATCTTTGATCCTCCAGCCTCAGCCTTCTGGAGTGCTGGGATTACAGGCATGTGCCACCATGTCTTACTGATATTTTTTAAGCATAAAACAAAGTCTCCTTAGATAGAAACTCTTGCTCCAGGTTCTGGCTAGCTGGGCAATTCTGGGCAAGTTACTTACCCTCTCTGAACTTCATTTTCTTTCCCTGTGCAAGGCCAGGTGTAGGCATACAGCCAGATGCAACCAGCATCTCCTGCAGCCCTCCCTGCCCACACCTTGTGCTTGCTGCCCCCAGCCACTGCCTCAGCTAACTCTCTGTGCACCCGGCTCACGATGGCCTCTCCCTCCCTCTCCTGCTCTTTCCCCTCCTCCTGGGTGACGGGTCCCTCACTCCAGGTGGGTTGGCACAGGGAAGCCTGAGCGGGTGAAAGCCTCCCCCTGCTGGCCGCCTGTGTCTTGCGGTCCAGACGTACAGCCCCACTGCTGCAGGTTTTCGGAGAGGCCTGTGAGGAGCACCTCGAGTGCCAGAGCAACTGCTGCGTCCCCAACAGCCTGAATCCCCAGAGGTTCTGCACCCCCCGGACCATCTTCCTGCAGTGCACGCCCTGGCGCAAGGTGTGTGGGTCTGTGGATGCGCGGGGGTGGGCGGGCGAGGCAGGCCTGGCTGCAGGAGGGCAGTGGGAAGGTGGCAGGTCACCGGCTCCTGTCCCAGCCCAACAGGTACAGCTGCCAGGAGAACTGGGAGTGCGAGAGCAGCTGCTGCGTCAGGACCAGCCACAGCCTGCAGAAGCAGTGTGCCTCCAAGACCATCTTCCTGCAGTGCGTGCCCTGGCGCAAGGTGGGTCTGGCAGCGCCCGCCCTGCCTCCAGGGGCTACCCGGCCCTGCCAGCTGGTGGTGACCCCGGCCCTGCCCCCCAGGTCACGGGCAACCTCTGCAAACACCACAGCGAGTGCTTGAGCCAGTGCTGTATCCGGCAGAGCGAAAACAACCAGGACCGGTGCACACCCCGCAGCGGGATCCTGGGTCTGTGCCTGCCGCCGGTGAGCCCTGAGTGCGTGGGCCCAGGCTGACTGGGTAGGCCCAGGCCCAGGCTGTAGCATGCATGCCACACATGGGATGACGCGAGGCCCAGAGCAGAGGGCCAAGGGAAGAGCGTGGTTCCAGGCTGCATGCACTGGGGGAAGTGGCCAGGCACAGGCATGGCAGGTGGCAGGGTCCCTCAAAGGCCAGGGACACACTGGGAAGGGGAGGACAACTGGGACTGAGGAAGCCCCGGAGACCCTGCTCCAGGCCGCCGTATGTCCGCATGTCAGTCTGTTGCGTCCGTGTGACTGTGTGTGTGCCTGCATCTGTGTGCGCCTCCGCATCTAGTGTGTCTTGTGTGCTGCGTTTTTGTCTCTGTGCTTGTTTACCTCTGTGTGTGGATGTGGGCCTGTGTCCCGGAGTGTGAGTCTGTTTCTGTGTGTCCCTCTGTGTGTCCCTTCGTACGCCATGGCCTTCTGCATGCGTGTCTGTCTCTGTGTACACCATGCCCATTTGTGGGTATGTGCTTGTCTGGGTGGAGAGTCCCCACTTCCCTTCCCATCCCCCAGTGCCTTCTGGCCTCATAACTAGGTGAACTAGGTGAGCCCAGAGGGAAGCTACTGGACTCAGTGATCACAGCAAGGGCTGCATGGAATGTGGTGGCCATCTGCCTGCTTCCTCCCGACTCCAGACCTCTGCCTGGCCAAGGTCAAGAACCACAGCAGTCCTGGGGCCACCAGCCTGGCCAGCTGTGGCCTCTGTAGTGCCCAGGAGGGTTCTGTCATTGTGGGGAGGAGTTGTGGTCCCATTCCTGTGTGTCCCTACCGGGGTCTCCATCCTCTCTGTTCATGACATAGTTGCTCCCTGGGCTCCCACACAGCTCCTGATGTGTGGCATTTCTCACAGTGAGTGGCAGAAGTATGTGTACCGCAGCAATATCCCTGGGGTGCAGCGTGGACCCATGACTACACCTGGGGGATGCTGTGCTCCGTCTACACCTTTGCAGGCTCTGAAACAGGCGCCTGGGAGTCTCCACTCCACCTGGCTGGTCCTGCGTGAGTGACCTGTGTATCCCAACCCCACAAGGAAGGTGGGGCTTTTCTATAATAAAGGAAGGTCCTGCTTTTCTGTAATAGACGTGAAGCCTGTAGGGTCAGAGCAGGTGGGAAAGCGTGTCCAGGGCCACCACCCATGGAGACACCCCTGGGCAGAGCTCTGGGGTCTGTGTGCGCCCCTTCCCCCAAGGCCTGGTAAAGGGGTCAGGGGGATTCTGTCATTGTTACTGGCAGCCGCACCCTGGAAAGGCTTCCTGAAGTGTTGAGGAGCTCATAAACGTAAGCATCATTCTGGACAGTCCTCAGGTTCCCGGCACATTCGGCTCACTTCCCACGGACTGTTTCTCCTTTTCTTGTTCTCTCTCTCTCTCTCTCTCTCTCTCTCTCTCTCTCGTACTGGGTTTTTAACTCAGGACTTCCACATCAACCTGATCTCCAGCATTTTCTAGAAATACTTTGAGAGGATCTTAAGTTGCCCAGGCTGGATGTGACCTTCCTGTTTTCCTGCCTCCGCTTCCCAGAGTCCTGAGATTCCCGGCTTGTCCCTACTTTGTGCTCTTTCCCTCGTGGGCCGAGGCTGCCAAGGCTGTGTCCTCTTTTGCCCTCACCCCTGGGTCCAGTGAGCCCCCAGCCACACCTGGCTGGGAGATTCCTGCTTGTAGGCTCCCACACTGGAGAACAGGACTGAGTTCAGCCATGACGGGTCTGCTCCAGCTGCTCACCTGCCCTGGGCCACCACTTCTCCAGCGTCCCCTTCTCTCACAGGGTGGGCCTCAGGCTCCACTCCTGGAAGCCCCTTGTCTTGGGCCCACCTGGACCTCTGCCGGGCTCAGCCGGGCTGCAGTGCCTCAGTTCTGCTTCCGTCCCGGTTCCCAGGCCCTCCCCAGTTTCCTGGGGTCCTGTGCCTCTGGTTACCATGGTCAAGTGTGTGCCTGCCAGGATCCTCTTGAGGAGTGGCAGAGCCAGTGTGGTAGGCAAGGCCTAGTTCTGCCAGCCCAGTAAAGCCCATGTCCTTCCCATTCAACAGCACTGGCTACTATTGGGCATAAAAGTGGGGACTGATCACAGCAAAGGAACCGGGGAAGCACGTTCATTTAGAAAAGTGCACACACCATTTTTATTAATCGCTGACACATCTGTGATATTTACACCCTTTTTTTCCTAACTTCACATCACATGTGTGGATCACATGTGTATCAGAGAACAATTCTGAAACATTTTTTACAGGAAGAATAGAAAATGAATCAGTTTCATCTTCCCACCGAAAGAGTTAATAATTTTCTGTTGATAGATGATGCTCAAACTGTACACCTAAGATGATATTTTTCTTCTTTCTGGTTTTGGTATTAGGGGCCAAGCCCAGGGTCTTGGTATTACTGTTTTGTTTTGGGGTTGTTTTGGAGTCAGAGTCTTGCTCTGTAGCCCACGCTCATCTAGAGTTCTATTCTGTATCCCAGGCCAGCAATCCTCCTGCCCAGCCTCGCAAGTGCTGGGAATACCGGTGTGCGCCACCACACCCAGCGCACGTGCGGCGGGGGAATCATACCCAAGTGCCGTGACCACTGAGCTACGCCTCAGCCTCCCAGCCATTTTTTACTTTTTGATTTCGATACAGGGTTTTGCGAAGCTGCCCAGGCTGAGCACCAAATGTAGTCCTTGTGCGTCTGCCTCCCGGAGTGCTGGGATAATAGGCCTGTGCCACAGAATCCAGCTCTAGGAAAATTTCTTGAGGTTTGTGTCACCCATAGATTCTAATGCACTGAATTGTACACGATTCCTGTAAGAACTGGGGTGCGCTGCTAGACCTTGCACTAAGACCCTCCTTCATCGCCACCCATGCCAAAGCCTGGGCCCCACACCCACAGCCCACACTCTGCATCTCAGCCCAGGCATGGCCAGCTTGCCAGGCCATATGCAGACTGCCTTTGTTAAGCACTGTGGCCTTCCAGCTCCTCGGGCAGGACCCGCTGTGCGGCTGCATGGAGTTTGTAAAACAATCTCAGCACTAGAATTTAAAAACCAGGCAGGTCCTGTGGCACAGGTCGATAATCTCATGATCCCAGCACTGTGGAAGGCTGAGGCAGGAGGGTTATAAACTGCAGACCAGCCTAGGCAATTTAGTGAGGTCCTGTCTCAAAATCAAAAATCAAAAATGGCTGGGTATGGAATTCAGTGCAAAGGTCCTGGGTTCAGTTCCTAGTACCACTTAAAAAACAAAACCAAACCATGCCTGAGTGCAGAGCTCAGGGACAGCACAGTGCCAAAGATGGCCAGCGGGTGGCGGCCTGTGAGCATTTACACAGCTGCGTTCCCACAACCTTGACATTCCCCTGACGCCCATGAAGAACAGCTCTCTGGAAGAAGCTGCCCACAGTCCAGAGGCCGCCATGGACCTGGGAGAGGGAGGAACACCGCTGCCTTGGACACCCTGCTCCAGGCTGACCCCAGCCTCACCTGTTCTGCGTCTAGGTGCTCCTGGAGAAGGGGAACTTGCCATTTTCTTGATTTTTTTTTTTGGGGGGGGAGGTTAAATTGCATTTTATTCTGCAGTCATATTATGAAATCTTAAAAGAGTTGGTGAAATACACATTACCATAAAATCGACCGCTCTTACCCTAACAGTGCAGCAGAGGTGCTGGACCCGTCCACACTGGTGCCGTGGATGAGCCATGGCAAGCCTGACGGTGGGCGCCCTCAGGTGGCCCCAGTGGAAGGCACCTCCCTGATGCCCCCCGAACCTAGACCACCCATTCTGGTCCCCCAAGGAGGAGGGGCCAGGTCCTGGCCTCCAGGCTTTCGTGGCCCAAAAGGGAGCCCAGATGGGCTGGAGGCAGCCTTCACTAGGTGCACCCAGGCTGTGCTCACTCTGCCTGTCCAGTCTTGCCACAGCTCTGTGGCTCTGGGCTGGGGGAGGCTGCAGGGGCAGCAGCTGACCTGGAGTACGGATGACCTGCTGCCCCCCTAGGAGCCTCAGAACCCCTCCCCAGTCCAGGGCTACAAGCTGGCAGCATGGAGGACCATCACCCCTTACCAGGCTACCCTTCGGCAGAGGGCACCTGCAGTGCTGGGCATAGGCTGTCCCTGCGTATCCCTGGGCCTGGCAGATAGGAACTTAAAGGAGAGAAGGTCCCCTGCCCTGAGATCCTGGCGCAGCGGGTGTTGGAGATGACAGCCTGCCCTCTCCGGGAAGGCGGGGTCCCTGGGGCCCTGTGCGGCAGGGTGGTGCCCAGGAGTCCGGCACCCACCACAGGGTAGAGACCGGAGGCAGCTTCTGACTTCACCTGGCTTCGGCACCACGCAAGACATGGGACCACACATGATCCAGGAGCAAGGCTGTCTTCATCTTCACTGAGTGACATGAAAACTAGTGTTTAAAATAACCAGATGATGCAGGAAGGCAAGGCTAAAAACCAAAACGGAATACAGCCGACACCTGAGCCACCAGGCACACGGGCCGGGCAGAGGGACAGAGGGACGCCAGGGCACCCAATGGGAACAAAGCACAGCACACGGGGACACTCACAGGCGTGCAGACAAAACCACAAGCGGAGGGAGCTGGGTGCGGGGTTGTCCGCCTGTAATCGTGGCAGCAGGCGGGCTTCGAGTCTGAGGCCAGCCCGGGCACCTGTCTCAAAACAAAGGTGGAGGGCCGAGGGCGAGGCAGCGGCTGGGTCCCTGCATCCGGCCCACGGCAGAAAGGGCACGAGGGACAGCATGAGAGGGACGGTGTGCGCTGATAGCCTTTACCCAGCAAAGAAAATACACAATTTTCTTTTTCTTCTAGTCAACATTGAGACTCCTAAACGTCTAAGAGTCCAGTGGCCTGGGACAGATTCTGAGAACTGCGAGACGGGCACGAAGGCCCACAGATGGGTCTCGGTGGCTACGGCCGGTGAGCGCTGCAGCCACTGCGAGGGCCACTGTGTGTGCGCGGTGTGTGTGTCGGGGTCGGGGGTGCGGGCGGGGAGCAGCGGTCCTGCGTGTGGCCACCCCCGGGGCAGGAGCTGAAGGGGCCCGGGCGCCTGGCGCCTGCGTAGTGGCAGGGCAGGGTAGGTGCTGCAGTCAGACTCGGGGTGTTTCCAACCCACAGCGAGGGGATTTGTGACCGTGTGAAACACACCAGAGGCGCTTCCGGAAACTTTATAAAGATTACCCGGATTACGAAGTTAGTAATATATTTATATTAACAGACTATTTACACATTTTCTTATTTGAAAAAAAATCCTCTTACACTTCTGCATAATCGAATAAGGCAAAAAAACCAGAGCTTTGTACATTATTATTACTATTTTAATATATATCTGTAACTTCGGTTCCAGGTACCACAGAGGGGTGGGCTGGCTGGCGGGCCTCACAGTGCAGCAGGGAGAGCACCTCTCCATAAATAAGACAAGAAACCTGGGCTGGGAGGGGCCTGGTGCCGTAAAGTCGCAAGTCCCAACGAAAAATTATTTTTTGGTTCCTTTAAATGTTCGAAGAGCACAAAATTAAGAAAAGTACAAAACCATTAAAAACGCTTCTCACCTGTGGGGGGTAAAGGTACAGAGCTGGCTGTCCCCGGGCTCATCCCAGAGCGCTGGGGGACCGGCCGCCGGGGCCGCGGACGCGCGCTACCGCGCCTCCACCTGGTGCGCGTCGCCGGGCCGCAGCGGGGGCGCGCCCCGGTCCTCGCGCTCGCGGCGCGGCCGCTCGCCCTCCTCCTTCACCCGGGCCCGCCCGCCGGCGCGCCGCAGGCTGTCGCCCGGGGCCGCGGGGCTGCACGGCGACGCGGCCGACGGGGCGCCGTCCTCAGGGCGCGGGGAGCGGCTCTCCGGGAGCCGGGGCTCGGCGGCGGGCCGGGCACAGCCCCGCAGCAGCAGCGTCTTCTCCAACCGCTCCCTGGGGGCGGACGCAGGTCACCGAGCGCGCGCGCCCGCGGCGCCCCGCCCCCGCCCGAGGCCCCGCCCTCCCGCGGCCCCGCCCCCGCCCCCGCGGCCCCGCCCCCGCCCCCGCGGCCCCGCCCCGCCCCGGGGCGCAGGCTTTTCGGCTTCCAGGTGTCCCTCACGCTGCGGGCGGCCTGCGCGCGGGCGAGGCCTCGGTGGGGAGGCGCGGGGCCCCGTCCCCCTTGCCCCGTGGCAGGGTCCTCGGGGTGCGTGCGCAGACGGACGCAGGAGGGGCCCGGGGCTGAGGGCGGCGCGCGGCCGCCGTCACTCACCGCTCCTCCCGGCCGGCGCTCAGGTCTCGGTCATGGCTGGTCAGGGCGGACACGCCCTCGGCGTCCACGCCGGCCTTCGGCCACCGCGGCGGCGCCCGGTGCAGGCGGCTCCAGGCCTCCTGCGGGCTGGGCAGGCCGTGCAGCGCGGAGCCCTCTCTGGGGGCGAAGGCAGCGGCCCCCGGCGCTGGAAGGGGGCGCAGTGAGCCGGCAGGCCGTTCCCCGCTCACCCCGCCGGCCCGGGGAGGGAGGTCACTCACCCAGCGGGTGGCCGCCCAGGCCTCCGAAGGCGTGGCTGCCCAGGCTCCCCAGGCCCCCGAAGGGGCCTGCTCTGCTGAAAGGGCCTGCGGGGCGGCAAGCGGGGCTCAGGGCTCCTGCCAGACTCCCTGGTAGGTGCCCCCGGGCCTGCCCGCCTTCCCCAACCGTGATGTCTGCAGGGAAAGCTGGAGGGGGACATGGCCCTCAGGACACCCACCTGTCAGGTGACTGGTGGGCAGGAAGCTGCCGTGATGGGCAGAGGGTCCAAATGGGTGGGCAACACCTGGGTAGAGGGCAACCGGGAAGAGGGAGGCTCAGAGGACACAGGACACTGGTCTGCACACGGCCCAGGTGCCCAGAGCTCTCTGGGACCCCCGTTTCCCTTTCTGCCCTCCCACCAGCCCCCAGTGTCCTCCCAGGTATGGAAGGCGCATGACTGAGGGTCCCGAGGCCGGGCGTCAGCAGGCGGTGCTCGCAGCAGGAAGCCCAAGACGAGGCCAAGGCAGCAGAGGGGAGCCTAGCGGCAGTGAGCCCGCATCAGCTTCTCCTGAGGCCCTGGCCCCGGCGGGTCACGTAAGGGTCAGCCCTCAGCCGCTGCTGAGGTCGTGACCCCGGAGGGCTACAGGCTACGTGAGGATCAGCCCGCATCAGCCTCTCCTGAGGTCATGACTCCAGCGGGTCACGTGGACGTCAGCCCGCATCAGCCTCTCCTGAGGTCATGACTCCAGCGGGTCACGTGAGGGTCAGCCCGCATCAGCCTCTCCTGAGGTCATGACTCCAGCGGGTCACGTGGACGTCAGCCCTCATCAGCCTCACCTGAGGCGTGGCCCCAGCGGGTCACGTGGTCAGCCCGCATCAGCCTCACCTGAGGCGTGGCCCCAGAGGTGTAAGCCATGAAAGCTGGTGACCGACTCTGACTTAGACACAAAGCTGGGTCTGTCAAGCCCTGGAGAACAGGGCAGCCCCTACTCTTGGTCACCCCATCGTCTGCCCTGCACCCCCACTAACCAACCTCCTGGCCTCCAGGCTCTAGGAGAGGAGCCACGGGGAGAGCGGGACAGCAAGGAGGCCTGCCGAGAGGAGGCAGCCAGTGCTGTGGCCAGCTGGGAGTCAGCACCACCTGTCGGCCACACATGCTAGAAGACGGGGGCCTCGTGGTGGTGGTGGGGTTGTTTCCCACCATGCTGGCTGGGCGCATGTTCTGAACTTCTGGTTTTCATGGAGTCCCCAGCTTAAAAGCCCAAGAAGTCAAGGGCACCAGAAAGCAGCCTGGTCCAAGGAAACAAGACTCTAGCGCACCAAAGCAGAGCCCTACAAACACCAAGGCAGAACCCAGTGGGCAAAAGCGCCAGCCCTGAGCCCAACATGCCAAAGTGGAGCCCAGAACACCAGAGCAGAACCCAACGCAGAGGAAGGCTCCAGTGTAATTTAAAAGAGAGAGAGAGAGAGAGAGAGAAAGAGAGAGAGAGAGAGAGAGAGAGATTAATTGAGGAAGGCTGGGGATGTAACTATAAAGGCCTGGAGTTCAACTGCCAGTAGCGTTAAAATTTTTCTTTAAATGCCCATAACCATATAGGGACAATTTTGTGATTCTACAGAGACATGGAGATGCTACTTGTTTACAGACAGGCTGGCACACATTTCCAGCCCAATCGCAGGAGACCTGTAGGTGTGTGGTGGGACCCAGCCAGTTTATGTCATGTGAAGCCCCAAGGGGAACCAGGGCAGTTGGGGCAGAGGTGGGACCCAGGGGAGCTGGGAGGATGTGGTGTCAGCCCAAGACAGAGGGACAGAGGAGAGAGGCAGAGGCAGCGTGACCTCAAGATGCTGGGGTGCAGCATGTTTTGAAGCTGCTGACCCCCAGGACCCCCAGCAGAGCCCCATGCTGCCCAGCACAGTATGAGGGTCAGCAGACCTGGAGGCAGGGCAGGAAGGGCAGATGAGGGGAACTGGGGCGGGCGGGGATGTCAAAGGACAATGGCCTTGGGGACCTGCTCACGAAGAAAGGTCCAGGAGAGAAGGGGCAGACACCGAGTGCCTGTGCATGCACGTGTGCAAGCCTGCATGGGCTCCAGGGTACCATCCTTAGCGGCTGTGTGCCAGGAGGCACCTAGTCTGGGTGCTGGGTGCTGGCGCTACCCTCCAGCTTGTGCCTGTGGAGACACTGGTGCAGACCCAGACCCACTCTACTGAGGGCACGACACTGAGCACCTGCTCCTGGGGCCGGGGACCCCAGGAAGCAGAGAGTCCGAGGCACGTCCATTCCTGCTGGGGTGGGTGTACATCCTAGCCACTCTGGGGAAGTCGGGGCACATACTTCAGCCCCTCAGACCTCAGCCTGTGCCTCCCCTCCTCTGCCAAAGGCTGTGTCTTGTTGCTGTGGGCTCATTTACCCACCCTGGTGGGGGCTCCAGGAGCGCCACACTGCCACAGCTGAGGAGGAATGGGCCTGGGGTAAAGCAGACACTTGACTGAGGGGGTGAGGGGTGACTGGGCAGGGCTGGGTGCAGGAGGCCAAGAGGAAACCCAGGGCAGGGAGGAGGTGAGGTCAGGGTGGGGCTGACAGAGGGTCGGGGGTTAGGGGAGGGCAGAAGCTTGGACCGGAGGTGGACGGCTCACACTAGAGGGGACCTGAGTGGTCAGTGCTGGCTCCAGAAAGAGCCTGGGCACTTCAGGGGCTCTGGACAGACGGTGGAAGAAACCCTCTCAGGCCGCAGGTGCAGGAGCCTTGGCCCCCTCCCCCAGGCCACCACCCTGCAGTCCTGTCTCACCTGTGCTGGAGAAGAGAGGCCGGGCCAGGTCCTGTGGGCAGTGGAACCCTGGGAGCACACTTGGGGCAGGAGGTCTGCTGAGCAGGTCCAGCTTCGAGCCCCCCTCCAGCTTGTGGGGATCCAGCTGCATCTGCAGGAGAGCAGAGGGTGGGAAGGGGCGGGAGTGAGGCCCACAACCCACACGCCATCCAAGGAGGGCGGGAAGGGGGCTTAGGATGGGCAGAGCTGTCAGCCAGGCAGCCGGCTCTGGTACCCGGTTCCTGGGTCTCAGCGTGGGGGGCTCCCCCTCTCCCAGACCTCCACTCCCTGCACCCTGGCCTCAGAGTGGGTATTGCTTCAAGCAAAGTGCCTTTTCTACATTTAGACTTTATAAAACTCAGTTAAGTACCATCACAGTAACTACATTGTTCCAAATAAGCTTGATTTTTCCAAGGGTAGAATTTGGTAGCCATTTTAAAAGTTGAATTTATAAAAATGAAATGAAGGGGCTGGATGCATTGTTCAGGGGCTACAGAACTTGCCACATGTATACAAGGCCCTGGGTTCGATTCCCCAGCTCCATGTAAAAAGTAGCTGGATGTGGTGGTGCATGTGTAACCCCAACACTCAGGAGGCTGAGGCAGGAGGACTGCTGAGAGTTGGAGGCCAGCCTGGGCAACATAGAGAGTTCAAGACTCGAAAGAAAAAGAAAGAAAGAAAGAAAGAAAGAAAGAGAAAAGGAAAGGAAAGAAAGACTGACTCAGCAGCTGCCCTCATATGTGGCTACACTCCAGGTCACACACCCAGGCCACATCTGCATGACAAGGCACTGGGGTGGCAGAGACCTGGTTTGGACAGGCACAACAGTGACAAAACCTTGGCTTGCCAGCAGACGGTGCTCAGGCCTCAGGCCCCTCCCCCTCCCACCGTGTGCTTAAGCAGTGGGGGCTTTGTTGGTCATAATGACAGTGACGTGCGCTGTGCTGGGTGGGCAGGAGGGAGGGCTGGGGAGACCTATGGCCGAGGGCACCACTCACCATGCCACTGCCCACCATGAGGTGTGACCTAGTTAAGGCCTGTGCCACTGCCTGCCGTGGATGTGACCTCATCAAGGCCTGTGTCACTGCCTGCCGTGGCCTCACCGAGGTAGAACCCAGCCCCAGTTCTTCCGGCTGCAGCCCAGATGGAACTCTACTATGGCGACGGGCTCTCCACACAAGTCACAACCCTCCACCCAGGTCCCCGTGCCTGAACTCTGGCGAAGTTGCCTGTTCCTCCGTGTCTCCTAGGGCCACCTACACATCTGCTACGGGCACAGGGCATCTGATGATGTCTCCAGTGCATCTTGAGGGTGTGGCGGCATCTGAGCTGTGCGCCAGGAAGCCTACTGGGACCGTGGGCTGGGCTGGAGGGACCCTCTCCAAACGCGTGCACACGTGTGGCACACAGGCTGCTTGGGACATCTTCAGACACTTCCCTTCCTATCCCACACATGCTGGCCAGAGGTGCCCAGGCGCCCTGCGAGGATGCCCAGCCTGGGCACTTGCCCACCCACACCCACCTTCGCCTTCTGCTGATGGTGATGGATCTGCCACGCGATCTGAACATGTGCCGCACACCACCTCCCTGGCTTCTGCAGTGAGATGGGAAACGCTCAGAGGGGCCCATCTCCCCCAGACTCTTGTCCCCTGAGCATCCCAAGACCACCATGTACCCCGTGCTCCCCAACTGGGCACACGTCCCAAAACACACAGCCGGCTCACTGCCCACCTCACACTCACCCTGACTGTTGTCCGGAACGGGTCAGCCACCTGCGGCCGGCAGAGGAGAGGGAGGGTTGCGTCCAGACTCTGCAGGGACAAGCCAGGGGGGTCGGCTGCTGAGCAGACGCTGCCGGACGACCAGGGGGGGTGGTCGGGGCCTGGGACACTCACCCCTGGGGCTTTCCGCAGGAGGGGGTGAACAGCACTGGGCCGGCCTGTCACCTCCAGTGGATCTGAAGTCTGAGGTGGGTGGGGAGGAGAAAGAGAAGCGTTGACAGCTGCGGGTTAGAGTTGGGTTCCAGTGCAGGGCCCCATGCTTCTTGTTCTGGGTAGGTCTGTGCCCAAGGGTGACTGCACACCCTCTGTCTGTGAGGGCGGTAAGGCTCTGGGGACACAGATGGCCAAGGGGAGACAGGACCCGTGTTCACAGAGGCCAGGGGCCATGGGTGCCTCGCCTGCCCAGCACCCTGTGGGGCCACCAGGACAGCAGACGGCCTTTCGCTGCAGGAGTCATTCACATGGGTGACGGGACTGTGACACGGCCAGACTTGGAACAGCTGGTACCTTGGGCTGAAAGGCACCCTGCAGGGACCCGAAGGGGCCAGGATGTGTGAGCAGGGCGGGCAGCCCTGGGACGGCAGGCGGGAAAGGCGGGAGGAGCTGCAAGAGAAGAGGGGTACTGGGCTTCAGGGTCCTACCACCGACCACCCCCCAGCTATGTGGCGGCACAGGGACTCACAGTGGAATGCCGGAAGTAGGGGCTGCCCAGCTTGGGTGGGAACTTGTCAAACTGCAAGGGAAGGAGGCAGAGGTGAGACTCCCCACACCGAGGTGCCCGCTGTGGGCCCAGCACCTGCCCATACTGGTGGCCTGCAGCCTGCAGTACCTGGCCCTGACTTCTGCCCTGTGGTCACTCTGGTCCCCTGCCCCAGGACAGCCTCTGGGTACTCAGCTGAGACCCAGGAAGGTAGCTGAGCCTCCAGGTGGGAAGGGCATGGGGCCTGGCTGGGGAATAAGGTCTGATGTGCACCCAGGGGCTGACAACAGCTGCTTGTGAGACCAGGACCTGGTGGGGTGGCAGTGCCCAGGTCTGTAACTATGGTGGCCAGCCGCAGCCAGGTGTCAAGGCCTGGCAGGAGCATGGCTTCCCTGCCAGGAGCGCCGCAAGCACCCACTGAAGCCGGGGAGGCGGCCTCGGACAGGACCTCACCATGTGGCCAAGAAAGCACAGGGCAGGCTAGGGGCGGACCTCGTGTGCCGGGACACAGGCTCCAGGGTCTGGCTGGAAATACCCAGGACGACGCCACTGGCCCCTGCCTCCCCCTCGGCCCAAGTGTGCTGTGTGCCCGCCCCGCCCGCCCGCCAGCCCGCAGCCTACGCACCGGTGGGGGTGCGGCAGGCGGCAGGAGCCCCGGGAAGGGGGCAAATGTGTGTTGGTGCTGGTGTGTGTGCTGGTGTGTGTGTTGGTGTGTGTGCTGGTGGAACTCGGCCCGCAGCAGAGCCCCGGGGCCCAAGGGGGCGACCGGCCGCTCGGCGCTCTGCACCAGAAAGCGCGTGTTCAGCTCTTGCCTGAGCAGCTCGTGATCTACGAGAGAAAAGAGAGAGAGACAGAAAGGCGCGTCGGCCGCGGGCTCCGGGCGGGGCGAGGCGGGTAGTCACCTGGCACTCCCGGCTCCGGCAGGCCAGGCCTCGGCGGCCGCTCGCCAGCTGCGGGCCCGGGGGTGCAGGTGAGAGAGGAGCCTGCGACCAAGTACCAATCAGAATCCCCGAATGAGGCTGGCAAGACATGATTGGCTGGCCGAATGAGACCGACAGGCGCGCATCTAGAGGCAAGAGAGACGGCGTCGGTGAGGCCCCGCAGCAGGCCCGGCGCAGCGCTCAGGAGGCCGCGGGCACCTCCCCAGCTCCACAGGGACGGAGGCTGCCGGCCGCGGGCTGACTCCACAGAGCGGCTGGAGGCCAAGGGCGTGGCCCCGGGGCCAGTCCCACCTGGCCGGGCCAGAGAGGCAGCGAGCAGGCCGTCAGTCTGAACCCCAGGGCCCTCCACATCACCCTTGGGCCACGGGGTGGGAGGAGCAGATTTCAGCAGTTCACGGGGCCCAGGGGCGAGGACCCAGCACCGAGGCCATGGGCGAGGCCCTGGTCATTGTGCACACGTGACCATGGCCTGCAGGAAGCCCTGGGGAGAGGCCGGCCTGCTGGGCTGGGTGCCAAGGGACAGCCAAGTGGTGGGCTGGGTGGGCTGTGCGCCCCTCCCCGGGGACTGCCTCCCCTCCCCCTGCCCTGGCTAGTGGGCCCAGAAGTTCCATACCTACCTGTGGGGTGTCCTGGGCCAACCAGGCTGCTGGGCAGTGCCGGGGGTGGGGGCAGTGTAGGTGGCACAGCAAACATGGCTGCGTGGTGCTGGTGCTGGGCTTGGGCCCGCAGCGCCAGGTGTGAGGTAGAGAGGTGGGGGCCTGGCCCAGGTGACAGAGACACGTGCTTCACCAGGCCCAGGGGTGTGCCGCTGCCCACGCTGCTGCTCCTGATGTGGGACACAGGGCACACTGACATGGGCAGCTGACCCTGTCCCTGGCCTCCCCCAGCCCATGGAGGCTGAACCCTCCCCAGCCGCCCCCAAGGCATCCCTGCACCGCCCACCTGAGGACCGGCAGGTGCAGGCTGTTGGCCTGGCCAGGGCCTGGGCCCAAGAAGGTGCCCAGGGATGGAGGCACGTGTGTTGGGAGCGGGCCACGGGGCTGAGGGGGCGTGGGCGGCGGCTGCAGGAAGTGGTGAGGGGTGGTGGGGGTCTCCTTCTTCAGCAGGGGGCTTGCCTGGGCTCCAGGTAGGGGCCCCAAGGGCAGCGCGGCAGCCACGGGCAGGAAAGACTCTGTGCTGAGCTCCTGGCTGCGCTCCAGACCCGACACCTTGGGTACTGCCCCAGCCTTGGCCTCAGGCTTCTCACCCTGTGCTGGGCCTGGGGAGAGGGCAGGTATGGAGCAGATGTGTTCCTGTGGCCCAAGTACCCAGCACCACCTGCCACCAACTGGAAGGTCCAGACCAGTGATGCTCTTGGCAACCTACCGGGGCCCTGTGTTCACCCCATTCCTGATGGGAAGATGGACACAGAGGTCAGGCACTCTGTCCCAGGTCATAAAGCCTGGACTGTGCGATGCTCGCTTCCACCCTGGCCCCCAGGGAAGACCCCCAGGGACAGGTGCTCAGGGAGAGGAGCTGGCCACGCCCTACACAGTGATTCCGGCCCCATCACAGCCACAGGGCGAAGGCTGCCATAGCCCCTTTTCACCCAGACCAGGAGCTTCGGGGATGTGCACAATCTGGGCACCGTTTCCCAGTAGCGTGCTTAACACTGCTGCCGCTTTCCTCGTCAGAATCCCTGGTGCTCAGATGAGCTGCTCCCCACACTGCCCTGCTCCCCTAGCCCTGATCCACAGCCCAGCCCACTGTCCGCCCCTAGAGTGGACAGCCCTCCCTTAGGGCCTGGGGCCTGAAACCTGGGCCGGCTGTACTCACCCGCGTCCGCTGCGGGTGTGAAGAGCTGCTCGGAACCCACAGATGCCTGAGGAAGGAAAGGCGGGTTAGAGGACAGGGCAGGCCTGTCCCAAGAGGTGAAACAGGTTTATCCCTTATCCCTGTGACCTGGAGGGATGCAGGGGGTGGAAGGGCCCGGTCCTGGGCTCCTCCAAGAGGGTCTGCAGGAAGGCGTCAGGGTGGGTGGGTACAAGAATGCCACTGGGCCAGCAGGGAGAGGCAAGAGCCCTGCACGTGCCCCACCCGACCAGGACCCAGTAAAGGGGCCCAGCCTGGCCAGTTAGTAATGGCGGGAGCCCCACCCTGACGCGTGGGAGATGCAGACCCATTCTGTGGCTGACGCCTGTCTCCCAGCTGCGGAGGGCTGAGCTCAGGCCTTGTGCCCAGCATGTGAGGAGGCAGCCCAGTGTTCAGGCGTGCGGCTCCTGGTGGGGGGTGTCAGCCACCACCACTGTGACAGACCTGCGCAATGTATGTCCACGCCACGCATATCCTGGAGAAACATACCCACGTGTGTAAGAGGGTGCCAGGCTGGGTGCCCACTGTAGTGCACGCAGACACCAAAAGAGGCGGCCCCTCAGCGTCCACTCTGCGACAGGAGGGGGCCTATGAGCTGGGGGCCCCAGCAGTGGACTCCCAGGACAAGCATGGTCAGGTGGCCCTAATCAGATCTGTCTTCCCTTTTGGTTAAGTGGCTTCACTGAGTCATGGCCTCGAGGGTCCCTTTCTCAATGGGCACGCTGAAACCCTGCCCTGGCGGGTGGGACAGTGCTGTTGGGGCCTGGGGTGGAGGGATGGGCTGGAGGGCTGCTGCCCCTCCATGCTGCACTGGGGCTATAGTGGTGCAGGGAACACAGCCCTGGGCATGGGTACTCTGGCTTGCCTTGCTCTCCAGAGACCACACGTGGACCCCTCGGAAGATTGGTCTGCGTGACCACTGTCACACAGCATGGGAGTAGGGAGTTCTGACGCTGCTGACTTCGAGGCCCAGGGTTTCACCTGCCATTTCCCCAAGGGTCACAGAGGAAGAGAGTCAGAGAACCAGGAGGCACTCTGCTGGGTGCCAGATCTGCAGCCTTGGTGTGGGCAGAGCAGAATGATCCATCCTGGGTCTACGGATTTCTAGCCTGACCTGAGCAGAGGGGGCGGGAGATGTGACTCCCACAGTACACCACCCACCCATCATGGCAGACACAGTCCAATGGCCTGTCAACACCCACAGTGCCTCTCCCTCACCCCGGGAGGAATCCAGACTGCCCCACGCCGCCCAGAGTCCCTCATTCTGCTTGTGTTTCCCACACCAGCCTGCAGGATGTTTCCAAGTACTAATAGTGCGAGCTGGCTCAGGGTCTCCCACTGCAGCGCGCAGTGGGCAGGGCCCAGCAGGAACACAGCAAGTGCCTGCAGGCAGACACGCACAGGAGAGCACACATTTTTTTTTTCCAGTACTGAGACTCGAACCCAGGGCCTTCACACTGAGCTCCATCCGTAGCCCATTCTTATGTCTGAGTTTGAGACAGACTCACTAAACTGCTAAGTTGCCCAGGCAGGCTCAAGCTTCTGATTTTCCTGTCTTAGCCTCCCAGAGTGTAGAGATTACAGGCATGTGCCATTAGACCCCGATGTACATATATTTACTGGCATGTGCATCCACAAGCACAGGTATATGCACAGGTATATGCACAGGCCTGCACAGGTATATGCATGATCACACGCATGCACAGGCAGCAGTATACACAGGGTGCAAACTATGTGTGTGTACACACCCACATCTACATCAGCAAACCTCAGGAAGGGCCTGAGGGCCGGTGCAGCTGGTGGCAGAGCTACGCTGGGGATGGACAGATATGTGGGACTGATGGGACGCAGCTTGGCTTCACCTCTCCTATCTTAAGGGCTTTTTGGCTAGGTAGAACAGGTCTCTACTGAGAAACAAAGGACAGAAGGGTAAAAGCCCCTGCCGTCTGGGAAGGGACCCTGAGGGGGCTGCCCCTATTTTAAGTTTTTCAAAGGATGGTGAGTTCAGTTATCAGCTGTATGACTAAGATTAAGAACATCCAAAGGAATAAACAGCTTTTGTGCCACCACAGAGGAAGTGGTGAGAGTGAGCACAGGCCGGCACAGCTCAGAGGGCTGGGAGGCTGGACACTGCAACTGTCACCAAGATGTCCTGCCATGCAGACACCACAGGGAGCCCGTAGCCCACCCTCTACTACGAAGTCGGCGTCTGCAGTTGCGGGTTTTCAGGCTGTCAGGACATTAACAGCTTTGCGAGAATTCCCCACGTGGTTCATCCACAGAAGGCCAGACTCCTGTGCTGCCCAAGGCCCATCGTGGGGCTGGGTTGAAACTAGGTCTGTGGTACCCCAGGCCCAAATTCAGCTGTCCGTGGAGCAAGGATCCCTGTGTCATCAATAGGCAAAGGATGGACAAGGGCAGCACGGGCCATCTCGACATAGCTGGGCAGCCTTGACACACCCAACATGGGCAGCCCCGCCCCAGAAGCCAAACCCCATGAAACACAGGCCCCCAGGCCCCTCCTTTGAGAAGTGTAACACCGACCACGGGCAGGTGGCCTGAGGGTATCCATGCAACGGGCAGGAGGTGTCACCTTTGGCATGGGAAGGCCACAAACGGTGTGGTGCTGAGCAGACTGGAGCTGGAGGGACAGTGAAGAACCCACAGAGACCCAGGCCGAGGTGAGATGCAGATTAGGGTGGGGGGGTCCCTCCAGTACACAGTGGGGGCGAAGCAGCTGCTCAGATGAGGGCAGAGTGGGCTGATGTTGCCACTCAGACTGCAGTCCCCGCTACTCGGGAGGCGAGGCGAGACTTCCGTGAAGAGCACGACTCGGTTCCATGCCACCCAGAGAAGAGAGGTGGGATTCCATTCCCGTCCACGGAGATCTCAGACGTATCTGTGAAGGACAGCTGCCGCACGGACAAGGGGCTGCCCCCAGGCGCAGTGCCCTTCCCACTGCTGCCGTGAGCCCGCAACTGACGCAGAGGTGGCAAACTCCCCTGGAGCGAGTGAGCGCCGCTACCAGCCTCTGGTGGGAAGTGGGCAAACGGCAGCGTCAGCCCCGACCAGACCTGAACCTAGCACAGGTGTGACAGGGACCCTGCCCCGCTGTCTGACAAGAGCAGCTGGGAACCCCGGAAACGCAAGGGAGGGCAGCACTTGCGAAGGATGGTGGGCGGGCACGCGAGCCACAGGGTGGGCAGCGGCACGGCAGGCTGAGGCATGCCTCCTTCCCCAGCAAGGCCCTGGCTTTGATGTAGTTAGTCGCTGGTCTTCGCCCTGTGGGCCGAGGGGTCTGCAGCAAAGGTGCAGGCGTGGGCGGCTGCAGTCTGGCCTTCAGCTGCGGGCACCGGGTGGCAAGCGCAGCGTGAGAGTCCCCTCGTCACCCACGGGCCGAGCACTCTTCCAGTACTGGGTCTTCCCGCTCAGGTCCTCCCTGAGCCTGCAGGCAGTCTGTAGCACACATGCCCACGCTGCCTCCGCCTCCTCTTCAGCCAAGCCCACAGCCTGCAGCAGCTGCTCAAAACCACAGCGGCCACGAAAACGGGACACCCTTCCTCGGATCCTGTCAGCTGGGGCTCCCCAGGCCTCCAGTCGTCGTGGACTGGGATGCCGGTGGGTGGGACCCCTGCTTTCGCCTCCTCCAGGGACCTGTCCGTCCTCACCGGAGCAGAACTCCTCACGTTCTGGCCCATGGCGCAGGCCTGTAACCTCAGCACTGTGGAGGCTAGGGCGGGAGGATCCCAAGTTTGAGTGCAGCCAGGACAACCGAGTGAGACTCTGTCTCAAAATCAAAACCAAAAGCAAACGCAGGACGTAGCTCAGGGTGAACAATCTCCAGTTCCACAGGGCAGAAAATACCCTGACAGAGTAAGCTGCCCGCCCAGCCCGCTGCAGCGCCCCTCTGCAGGCCCGCGGACGGGCTACCCGGCGCGCGCTGCCCGCGGCGCTACCCGCCCTCTGGCCCCGCGGCCCCGGCAGCGAGTGCCCTTCCCGACAGGGCCAGCAGCACGGGCTCCTGCCCCCTCTGCAGGCCCGGCGAGGTCACTGACAGCCCTCGGGGCTTCGGCACAGCCCCTGCAAGCGCTCCGAGGGTCCTGGCTCCAGGCGCCCACGAGCTGCGTGCTAGGCAGAGGCCAGGCCCGGTGCCCAACGACCCACGGCCCCTCAGGGCCACGCGAAGGCAGACCTGGGGCACCCAGGCCATGGTGGCGGTACTCGCAGCCAGCTGGGCTCCGGGGGTATACGGCCCCACACGAGGCACCCACAGGTCCCGCTGACCGAGGCCAGGAGGCCGCGCCGACCCCCGCAAGGCACAGGGGCCTGACGGCGGCGGAAGGAAGGAGGAGCTCCCGCGCCCAGCGCCCAGCCTGGAATCTGGGGGTCCGGAGCCCCAGCCGCCCTCGGGCCCGGACGGGACTCGGGCCCTTTCCCGCGTGCCAGCGCCGGGACGCCGGGGCCGCAGACCGGCACGGGCACCTCCCCGGCGGGGTGCCCGGGCGCGCTCGAACTGACTCAGCGCGGGAGAGCGCGCGGGCGATCTCCGCAGACAAAGGCGGGCGCCGCGCCCCGCCCGCCCGCCCGGCGCCCACCTCGCGGGCGCAGGACGCCGCCGCCGGCTCCCGGCCCGAGCCCCGCTCCGCCGGAGCCCGGCCGGGCGAGCGGGCCGGCAGGCTCCACCAATCCAGCCCCGAGGCGCCGATCCGGCGGCCGCCGCGAGTGAGGGGCGCCGCCACCCCGCCCAGGGAGGGAGGCTAAGACGAAACTCGCCTGTCCCGGGCAGGACCACGGCGGCCCGCAGCAGGCCTCGGGCTTCGGCTTCGCCCTCCGGACAACAGGGGCTCGGAGCCGGCGCCGCCGGGCCACCGCGCTCCTGCGGCGAACTCGCTCGAGCGCTGCTGGCGGCGGCTACACTCAAGCCCGGGCTCCAGGCCCCGCAGGATGCGGGCGGCGGCACCGGCGCGCCCGACACACGCTCCCAAGCATGAGCTGGCCGCCCATGCCTGTGCCGGCCGCGGGGGCACACACCGAGCCGCCGGGCCACCGCCGATCACCACATGCCGGGTGCTGGCGGGCGCCCCCGCAGGCGGCTGGTGACCAGCTCGGACAGAGCAAGGGCCCAGCCCCTCTGCTGGCAGCGCTGCAGTCAGGAGAGGGTCGCTTTCTACTTCCCGGCTTCCTAAGCTGGCTGAGCTGAGTTGGGGGGTTGGGGCAGTGCTCTGGGGATCACTCCCAGCTGTTCACATTTAACGTGGGCATCAGCTGGCCACACGGTGGCCACTGGGTAGGGAGCCCCAGAAGGACCAGTCAGTATGCCCCTTTCCCGCGTGGCTGCTGCACCTGCTCCCACAGCACCGTGCAGAAGAATCTTCCGCCCTGCCCACCTCCAGGCGGACTCTGGGCCCTCCCCTTCTGTTTATTTGCCGAATACAGGGACTCTCCTCACGAAAACACAGAGCCACCTTCCCACGTCCCACTGTTTCCCCTCCGGCGCTGTGCTGGAGGCTCAGTCATGCAGGCTGCCACCAGTCCGCCCTGCAGGCCAAGACACTGAAACCTGCCAGTGCTGCACCGTCACACAGCCGGACACGGTAGAGGAGACCTAAGGCCTGGGTGGCTGCAGGGCCCCCTCTTCCTCTGTGAAAGGCACGGTGGCCTCTGAGTGGTGGGCGTGCCAGTCTGCGTGAGATGAGTGGAGGGGGCGGCGGTCACAGGGTAAGAAGCTGGTCTCAACACTGCTGGACCTTTCTTGGGTCTTGTCTACCGGCTCACACCACACCACAAGCAGACACAGGCGAGACCAGCACCTTCACGACGCGGCCTTGACTTCTCAGCATCGCTCCGGGGCACCGTGTCCTCAGAGAAGCTGAGAGCTGCTCACCCGTGAGAGGGCCTCCAGCTCTCAGCCTGGAGAGGCCACCGAGCCTGCCTCGGCTGCGTCCTGGCTGTAGATAAAATGGCTTTGATAGGCCTGGAGCCTGTCTTCATTTTGTTTAGAAAGTATCTGCGGTAAGAGAGGGTTAGACACCAAGAAGGAGATGGAGCGAGAACCAGTTACCAAGAGAAATGGAGGGGGCTGCCGAGAGGGCCGATACGCCACTTCCACCCCAAGTGTGTGTAACCGTGTAGCGGCCTGCCTGATGGGGGTGCCCACAGGCACACGTACTGAAGACCCAGCTCAGCGACCAGGACAGTGACCATTGTGAACCAGCGTGTGCGGGTGCCACCAGGAACGGGGGTGCTGGGAGCACCCAGCCTCCACGGGGCCACGGTTTTAGCGCCTGCGCTCTCAAGTGCCAGGACAGCACACAAGGCTCGGCCCACCCCCGCTGCCTCTATGCAGGGCAGGTGCAGTGGGAGTACAGAAGCCAAACTGTGAGGCGAGGCCCACTGGGGGAGCCTGGGACCCCGCCTGCCAGCACAGTCTTGTGTCGGGGTGGGGGGGCTTCACTCTGTGGTTCAGTGAGCGTGGTCCCTCTGGGCCACTGGGTCAGGGCCCCATGGGGGCAGCATCTCTTACCCAGAGCAGAACTGTGCTCACTGTGGGGAGCAAGAACACATCAGCTAGAAGGGCTCACCACGCACCACTCGGCAACACTCCCCGTCTCTCACCGCGCTTCCCCGCACCAGAAAACACAAGCCCCACGCCGAGCAGCTGGGCAGGCACACAGAGCCCACAGCAGAGAAAGCCTCAGGGGCAGGCCAGGCGGGGTGGTGGGCCTACTGAGCTGCAGAGCGCCCAAGGGAAGAGCAGCTGGCACTGAGCCCAAGGGCCCTGGGGCTACAGGAGGCACTGACCCTCAGTGACACAAGTGGCCACACACATACTCTAGCGCTGGACAAGGTAGACACGAGGCAGAGATAGGGGAGCTGACTGGCCCCAGAACCACGTCCACCTGAGGCCAGACTGTGACCTGTTTGAAAAAAGGGTTTCTGCACATTTATTCAGAGGAAGGCCACTGTCCTGGGGTATCTGGTGACTGTTCTAGTCAGAGAAGAGAAAAGAAGGCCACTTGAGGCCTTCCCCCTGAAGCCACATGACCACAGCCAGAGCCTCCCCACTCCCAGCCTGCAAAGGCACATGACCTTGATTTTGGAACTCTGGCTGAAGGACCCCGAGCACATTAACCATGGTAATCACAGCGCTGAGCTTGGGGCCAACTCTGATGGTGGCTATGGGCCACTAATGCTGCATTCGATGTTGCTGTACTGGAAAGATACCACCCAACCCCCAGAAATAAGCGACGGGTGCATGCTCATGTTCATGAAATACCGAATTACAGCTGGATGACATCCTGGTGCTGAGCTGTCCTTGCTACTCTGCTTTTCAGTTACGGAGACAGGTGAGGAAGTCATCTGCCACCAGTGATCCTGGGGGAACACACCCCGGAACACAGCTGGGCTGCCAGAGCCTCGGAGCCCGGGTGACCCTGCTGAGAGCACACGGAGCACAGGAAGGCCGATTCCGACACACAGCTCAATGTGCTTGTCAGAGCCACTACCATACACCGCTCTGCTCTCCACGACACGCGTGCTACCTCCTGAACCACTCCATGACAGCCGCTGTGCGTCTCCAGTGGATCCCACCAGGACCTTGACCTGTCAGCATGGGGCGGGGCTACATGTGGGGAGGTTGCTCCTCCCTGTCCCCTCTCTTGACCCTGACCCCTCCCAGGGCAGTTAACAAGTCCCTCGGAGCTCAATGACACCAGCACCAAAGCCCTGAATATGCCGGCTGTGCGGCTGTCACCTGCGGGAGCCCAGAGAGCCCAGAACAACAACCCCACCGTGGGGCTGTCTGGATGCCAACACAGACGCTCAGCACTGAGACTCAGCTTTACCAAAGCCCCAGTGCATATGACAGGGCGTGCCGGGGCCCCGCGGCAAGGGTGGGAGGGCAGCAGGTGTTAGCCCATCACCCACGTGGCGCACCTCCCAAGTAGCCCACGCATGGACACTCCCATGAGGCTGCGCCTGCAGGGTCTGCCTGTGAGGTCCTCTTGGGGTCACCTGACGGGTTTGCTCCTGTGGGGAGCCCCTGGAGATAAGGGTGCCTGGGAACTGCAGGTCCTTGCCCCTGTCCCCAGGGAAGGATATGGCCCTCCTAGGACCCCAAGAAGGTTGCCGGCAGGGGCAGGGCTGGGGAGAGGTCTGGAAGCAAGCATCACACACAGGAACGCCTCTCAGAGCAGTTGGAAAGGGGCCACGTATGGCTTCCTACAGGGACGTCCGGTATGCTGAGGGACAGCCATCTTCAGGAACCCTGGGGCTGGGGCTCCTCTCCACGGTCAGCTAGGAGACTGGGCAGCTGAGACCCACATGCGCCTCGTACGTACCAGACAGCTGAGGAAACTGCTGGCTGACTGGCATTCCCTCCCGGGACCCCGCTAAGGGCAGCAGGTGACGGGCAAGAGGCTGCAGGAGGGGAGGGTCTCCCGCTTAGCCCTCCGTGTGCTCCTTCCCACTGTGTCCATCACCCACGGGCTGTCCCTCATAGTCCCTAAGGACTATGTCCCTCAAGCCCAGGAAGCAGGCTGGTGCGCCTGCTTCAAGACAATTAGACTCTGGCTGGACAAAGACCCCTTGGAAGCAAGGCCTCCTGCGTGTGGGACGTGGGCTGTAGGTGGTGATGTGGAGGCCTCCCCACGGCCTGGCACCCTGACAGCTGCCAATTTCTCTGATGGCCAGATGGGCACCTTTGTTCTAGGCACCCTGACCCCACCTGGTCCCGGCCCCTCTGAGATACCATTCTGCAGGCAGGAACAGAAGCCAAGCATGCCTGGGACCCTTCTGCCTGGCTGCACTGCTGCCCTGCAGGAGGACCCTAGAGGATAACCAGGAGCTCATAGACCCACCGTCGCAGCCTCTGGCCAGCTGGTGTCACAGATGGGCTAAAGACAGCTGTCCCCGAAGGCAGTGAGGTCACCACGCAGGCGGCAGGAGGAGTGCCGTCAGCATCCTGGCCAGGCACTTGGACAGCGGGCCCAGGCAGGCAGGCGACCTGGGCAGCTCCTTGCTACTCCCCCACAAGTTTTCCATTAAGCAGTTAAACATCAGCGCAGCCTGAAGGAGGAACCGTCTGGCCATTCACCCAGCCCCGCCAGCTGCTGGGGGGAGCATCAGCCCACTGGGGAGGGTGTTTGCCTGCTGTGTGCTGTCGGGTCCGTGCCCCTCTCCCCACCTGCCCCAGGTGGGACGGGTTCTGGCAGGTCCAGACGGAAGATGCCCAGAAGCCTGGGAAGCTGCAACCGCCTCTGCTGCTCAGTCGCTGTGCTCTCCTGTGGGTAATTCTGCCTCTAAGCGGGCTGTGGGCTGGCACACGGCCACCTACATTTCTAGCCACTGCCTGTCACTGAGACTGCCAGCTCAGCCACGTCTAGGCCACCATGCGCCAAGGAACCGAGACCTGGCTGCACGTGGAGTCACGTCCCTGAGGCCTGGCTCAGGGTCCAACACCTGCCATTCCCAGTAACAGAGCCCTGCTGCTGTCCAGGGACTCCTGCCTGCCCGGGAACTCTGCCATCTTGGAGACTGCCCTTCGTCCTGACTTGCTCCTCCTGTGGCGGAAGGGTCCGGCTCAACTGTGCACGGGAATATGGGAACATGGTGTGGGACTGCGTGTGGAGGCACAAAGATCTGGGCTGCAGCCCCACCCCACGTGACCCAGAGAATGGAGAGGATAGTGGCTCCCACGGGGCCCTGTGTGGGCTCCTGGCCCACAGATCTCCCTCTGTCCTCCAGGCCTGAACTACAGTGTCGTCACAGGCTTCTGGCCTTGGTTTCTGGTCACCTGGGATGCAATATCTAAACATTCCCCAGAGACACAGAGGCCCTGGCACTCATAGGCAGGGAGGACCTGGGCACGTGGGAGGCCTGTGCCTATCTCTTGGAGATTTCTGAGGCACTGCTCTGTGGTTCTGAGGACCTCCTCCAGGCCAAAGCCAGCAGGGAACAGCAGGGCACCCACCCCGTGGGCCACTGTCCCTTTTATATACGGAAAAGGGAATCACTACCATCTGCGGTGCTCAGTGTGAACGACACGGCAGCGCCAGGATGCTTGTGCCCTCTGTGGGGCACAGGTGAGGGGCCACGTGGGCCCTGCAGACCAGGTGCTGGGCACCGGGTGGACACAGTTTGGGAGGCTCCCTACTTCTCCTCGGATGGGTTCAGGCCAGGGGAAGGTGGCCTGTCACAGAGGACATGCCCAGCCCCTGGGCAGAGGCTTCCCCAAAGCTGGTTTGCTGCCAAGATCACACCAGGGGTCTCTGGGGCCCAGGCCAGGACAGCCTCACCTGTGGCCAGGGTTCCGCCCAGCTGCTGAGTAGCAGAGTGGTGGCAGGGGGGTAACTATGGTCTCCCCGGCTGGCACTCCACGCCACATCACTGCCTTCAGAGAAGCAGCAGCCCAGCTTCTTTCAGCAGACAGGAAGGGAAGCAAGAGCTGCCAACGGTCTTGTCTCCCGCAACTGTGCTGGAGCTTGTGACTATGGGGAGTGTTTCCCTGAAATTTGGTTTCAAATTAAAGAAGACTCCGTGGGATGTGCTGGGTCAACACTTCGCCAGGTGCCCTCAGCCTGATTTCATTACGGCCACTGGGTGGATGGTTGCCCCTGTGAACGCAGGCCTTGCGCACGGGAGCCACTGCGGCGATCAGGGCCTCGCGTCCCCAGCAGGCCAGCGCTCTCGGACCTGGATGTGCTACCTGGGCCACGTTCCCAGCGTCTCCGCAAGGGGTGAGTGAGGATGGTGGGGACATGAGGAGGCCAAACGAGCTCCAGGACTTCAGGCAGCCCAGCACACGGTTATGCTTCAGGACTGTCCACGGCGCCCACAGGAGCCACATCAGGCTGGCCCTGCGTGTTCTGAAGCACCTCCCTGGACAGCCTGCATCTCCCTCGCCTCAGCCAGGGTGCCCGCCTGTGCCTGCTTCTGCCGGCTGCGCTGCATTAGCACGGACTTTCACTGTGCAGACTCCAGATGGAGGCCACCCCTGCACGAAACCCACCTGGAACCCAGCACGGTCCGGCTTCTTCCCATGCAGGCACGTGCAGGACACACCTTCCCTCCTCCCTACCCACCGTCGTGAGAAGCAGCCGCTTTCCTCACCCCCAGCGAATCCCAGCCGAGCCTGTGCTCGCCCACCAGAGGCCACAGGCGAAGCAGAGCTGGAACAGTGCCAGGCACCAGGCCCACGAGGAGCACACGGCCACGGACAGGTCCTCATCCCTGGCCACAGGAGGGGGCACATGCTACCCCTGGAACTAGGGCCTGAAGGAAGGCCTGGGAGGCTGCAGGGGCAGCAGGCGCTCTCCCGTGTCCAGGGCCCAATGAATGGGACCGCCCTTCCTCAGAAGGAGGGTGTATGTCACATGTAAGGGCCACCCTCAAAGTCCCCATGTTCTCCGGCTGTCTGCAGCTCCGGCTTGTGCAGCCCAGTGCCCACCAGGGCTGTATCGGGTCTGGGCTTGGCCCTGTGCTGCCCACCAAGCTCTATAGTGGCCAAGGCGCCACCTACTGGGTACCCAGCCCACACGGCTGCCTCTAGGGATGGTGTCTGCTGAGGGTTTCAGTGCCCTTTATGGCCTGTGCTCTGCAGTCCACGCACCTGGCATCCGCTAAAGCCCAGGCTCCCAGCCTGGCAAGGCTGCTGCCCCCACACCTGGGGAGGCCACACCCCCGGCATGCACCCTGTGCCTCTGGCAGTCAAAGAGTGTGTGGGGAAGAGGGAGACAGCAGGCCTTACCTTGTCATCCACGCTGCTCTCGCTGTCACACTGTGGGAACAGAGAGGAGAGTGCGTGAGGCGGGATACAGGGAAGCGGAAGGCCCCGCCTGGCTACATCCCAGCTCAGAACCCTGGCCGGGTCCCAAGAGAAGCAACGGCAGGAGAGGCCAGCTGACCCGCCCCAGGTAGGCAGCAGCCTCAGAGCAGACGAGACCAGGCCTGTGCCATGCCACACTTAGGCTCCCGAGCCCCCACGGTGGCTCTTTGTGGGATGTGACGATTGGCGAGCCCTTGCTATGCAAGGCGTCCTTGTCCCTGGTCACAGCAGCTGTCCTGCACCCAGACGGGCCCTGGGGAGGAAGCTGTCCTGCACCCAGACGGGCCCTGGGGAGGAAGATGGGGCCTGCAGGCCGGTGACCTGGCCGGCACGTGACAGCCCAGGGTCTGTCTGGCCTGGGACACAGGAATACAGCGCGGGCCACAGCCCCCGCTCCTCCAGCTGGTGTGTGAGGGGCTGGCATCAACCCGGGCAAGCAGGGCCTGCCCTGCACTTCCGCAGCATGGTGCACCTGCCCATATGGAAACCCCGGGCTGCGGGAGACCAGCTTTAGCTCAGGGGTTAGTGTGAGGCCACGGCAATCGAGAAGACCGGTCCTCGTGTTCCACTTCCAGTGACAGAGCCCTCAAAAGGTCATTTGAGAAGCTACGTGGTCCCCTAAAAGAACAAGGAAAAAAACCCTTTCCTGCCCTGCAATTATGGTGCACTCAGGTCAGACGACGACAGCTGATGATAATAGATCTCTTCACAACGCTGCACGCTGCAGAACTTACGAGCTGTTCTCAACTTGATTAACTACTGGTAACCAAATCCTACCGCCGTACCAGGGCTGCAGACCAAAGGCTGTGACGTCCTCAATGACAAAGTTCATAGCTGCACTAAAACGTGCTTTACCAGTCACCAGCTGCGGCCAGAGGCATACCCCCGCTCAGCGAGAAGAACGCGGCCATAGGGAGGGCTAGTGGCTTCCGCCTCTCCTGGCTCCCCCTGGAAACACCCTGCCCAGCCAGGCCCTGTGCACAGAGGCAGCCCCGCGCTGCCTCTCCCTGGCACACAGCCTGCAGAGGGCCGATCACTCCGGGCCGAGTGCCCCCTCCCAGGGGGGCAGAGCACGGAAGAGTGTGGAGGGCCAGAGATCCCCCCAGCCTGTGGAGCACAGGGACAGGCGAGGCAGTCGAGTGGGGCCACGGCTAGAGAGGTGAAAGGGGTGGGAACCGGCGCACATGTGAGTGCCGGGGGAGGTCAGGCGCCATGACATCCCTGGGAACGGTCCTGCACGCGGGCCGAGCAGGCACGGGAGACAGGCTTCCGCAGCGCCTCCCGGGGGCCCAGCCAGTTACCTTTCACACACTAATAATGCTTGTCGCCCTCTGCACTGCCAGGGACGCGGGAGGGACTGGCCTCCCACGCTCCGACTCGGGACCACACAGACGCACCCACGACCTGGAGGCCAGGGGTCACCTGCTGAGCCAGTCCTACTCCAGCCTTGGCCAGTGCAGCAGGTCACTGGAGCCAGATGCTTCTCTAGCCGGGCCTTGGGGCCTGAGGCTAGACCTGCTGGGATGGCGGCCAGCCTGAGGAGGGCAGCTTAACACATCCGCTGTGACTGGGGGGGGAGGGGAACCTCCCGAAGGGCAGGCCCCGAGGACACCCCCGATCCTGTCACTGGCTGACACCATGCCACGGCCGGCAAGGCACAGGGGGTAACACTGCCAAGCCTGGCCAAACTCACTCAACCTGAGTGGAGGTGGAACTGAGCAAGGGGGTTAGGCAGGGAGGAGGAGGACCAGAGCCCCATCCGCCTCTGGAGAGCTGCCTGAAGGGCGCGACCTCCGCAGGCTGGAGTGGGCACGGCAGACCTCAAGCCAGGGGTAAGAGTGACAGGAGGCCGGGGGCGAGACACAGGCTCCGGAGCAGGTGCCTGCTCCGAAACTTCGTTCCTATCTAGGCTGTGCGACTTTGGGGAAATGCAATGACCTCTCTGTGCCTCAGCTTATGCTTCTGGAAACAGGAACAGCGATCCATTTACAAGGCTCTTGTGTAGCTCAGAGGACTGAGTACAGCGAAGCTTTAGGACAGCATCGGACACGCAGCCCAGTACCCGGCCATCACCCCCGCCGGGTCGTCCCCGCCCTGTCCCCTCCCAGCTCTACTCCTCGCCTTGCCGGGGCGGGAAGCGTCTGCCCCTGCCTGACCCCGTGGAGTCTGACGCGGAACCCTCCCACCCAAGGGGCCCCTGCTTCCTGGGCATCTATGTGCCCGCCCCTTCCGCCCCTAGAGTCCCTCCTCGGAGCCTCCGGACTGCCTGCTTATCACCCCTGCGCTGAGATGCCAGTCAGCACAGCCGCTAAGCAGCGGCAGGACCCGCAGTCCGTCCCGCGGCTTGAGTGCTCGGGAGGGCCGCCATGCCCCTCTGCTCCGACAAGGGCAGGAAAGTTCGCCAGCAGGGGCCCTGCTGCTGAGCGTGGGCCCCTACAGCAGCTCGGCACCCAGGCCTGCCAAGGGGCTGCCAGGCCCCAGAGCTCACTGCGTGTGGGTCCCTGCGCGGGCGAGCTGCGCACCAGCTCCACAAACCAGGGGCGCTCTGCACTGTGCATCTTACCAGCCACGCTGTCCTCACGGCCCGGGAGCCACACAGTTACCACGCACAGGCACCAAGGAAGCAGGCTTGGCAGAGACACAGTTCTGCATGATCAAGATAGGGCAGCTCCAGCCAAAGATGGGGCCTGGGCCTGGGCCGTGGCATTTAGTGCCTGCCGCCACCACAGCCAGCACATGACGACTGCTCCCACTGAGCATCCCAGCGGCCCAGGTCCTTGGGTATACGCCTGAGCATCCCCAGGTGCGCTGGCCTAAGGAGCTCACACAGCGCTGGCATCCCGCCCCCTGTCCTGGGCCTGCAGCCACCTATCAGCCAGTGAGGGTTAGACACGGGCTCTATGACGGTCAGCATGGAACTGAGACTCGACGTGGGGCAGGGAGCGGGATGGCCCTGGGATGGGGTAAGTGCTCACACCACGGGCCCAGAAGAGAGAGCTCTGAAGCCCACTGCTGGCCCCTGGGAAGGACAGGTCCTTGGCTGGCTGGGCCGCCCGTGCTGTAGGTGCCCTGGGATTCAGACGGTGGCCTTCTGTGTGGTAAGATCTGCAGGGCCCTGGCCGCGCACAGGGTAACGGAGACCCTGACTCTAGAGGAAGTCTGAGATGGGAAGGAGGGGCAGGAAGGCTTGGAGGGATGTCTGCAGGGCAGAGGGGGGCGGCTCATGGATACGGGAAGGTGAGAGAGTGCAGGCAAACGCCACAAGAACACGGCTGTGATGCTGAGGTGGGGCACAGGCTAACAGGCCAAGACGGGACAAGGCCTGATGGACAGGGATGAGGAAGGGGTGCTCTGAGGGTGACCCAGATACGGCAGCACCCTAATCTCAGGAGCTGGCGGGCGGAGCTGAGGGGGAAAGTGGCAGTCACTGAGACCGAGCTGGGGCTGGTGAGCAGCACCTCGCAATCGGGCCACCCGGACTACTGCCCAGGGGAAGGCCTGCAGTGTACTTGACCTCCCCACAGAAGCAGCTGCCCCTTGGTCAAGTCAAAGTCTTGCTGTCCTTGTTCAGGGTGGGGCCTCCTGCAGCCACTTGGAGTCACTGGGTGGGTAGGACCAAGGACCAGGAGGCAGCTGAGGCCCCACGGGCCAGGCAGATACCACATGCCCACTCAGTCCCCACTGCGTGCCCCCCTGGTTCCTGGTGGGGAAACTGAGGCACGAAGGATGCGCTCTCTGCCTCCTACAGCCGGAGGTCTGCCAGTGGTCTGGGCCCTGGGTCCAGTCGGTGGCTGTCCCTGAGCTGGGTGCCCCTGCAAGTCTCAGGCCCGGGTAGGTCACCCTCCACCTGTACCACAGCTGCAGGCCTCTGGAGGGTCCACCCTGGGCAAAGGGGGCTCCAGCTGGGAGCGCTGCAGCAGGGAGAAATGGCAGGAACTTACACAGTAGCCGCTCCCAGACACAGCCTGCGCTGAGCTCTGCAAGAAAAAGGAAGGGCGGTCAGTGACTGGTCACAGTGCCAGCAATGCCCCTGAGGCCCACTGCGGCCCCCTGCCCCTGCTCCAGCTGTAGCACAGGGTCCGATCAGGCCAGTGGCAGGGCGGGCCTCGAGGGCCGGTCACGGGGAGGGCAGAGCTGGGGATGCTGGGTGGAGCCTTGGGACAGGAGCACGTTTGCTCCTTGTCCGTGTCCCAGGCAGCACAGAAACTCTCCTCCCCCACGTGCCCTCCTCGCTCGGGAAGCCACCTTCCTCCTCTCCCAGCACACTCTCCTCCTCCCCGAGGGCAGCGCCCGCCCCAGCTCCTGGGCTCGCTAGCCTGAATTCTGGGTAGGCTAGGCCAGGGGACGCATCCTGCAGGGGCTACCCCAATGGAACTGCCTGGCCTGCCCACCACCTTCCAGGGGTCTCGGCTCCGTGTCTCGCTATGCCAGGCCACTCATCCCTCCCAGCTTCCCCAGGAAGGCATCCGGGAGGCGCAGGCAGGTCTGGCTGACATCCCAGGGCACAGAGGCCAGTGACAGACAGGAAGACAGGGTGAGGGGTCGTAGCCCTAACACCTGGATGGCACCTGCAGCCACGGTGGATGTGGGGGGCAGAGGATGTGGTAGGTCAGTGGAGAGCAGCAAGGGCCAGCTGACCACTTGTCCCCTTCCACGGACCGACTACTACCAGGGTCAGCCCATGAGGGCGCCTGCCTGGAGAGGCCCACTGGCCCCCAGGGCCGTTCCACCCCGCCCTGCTGACCCCGGGCAGCTGTAGGCTGCCAGTGGCCCGGAATGGCCTCAGCCTTTGGCATGCCCTGTGCAGCACGTCTTTACGCTGACCCATCATCAGCCTATCCTCCACCCCACGGCAATGAGGAGCCAGACGCTGCCTTCCCCTGCCTCTGAGGCTACGCCCAGCGCTCCTCGTAAGTGACACCAAGGCCCACCCCTCACCCTGAAACCCAGAACCCTGGGCCACTGCAGGAGCTGCAAGGGCCCATCTGTCAGCTCCTGGGCCCCGAGTCCCAGGCCAGTAGCTTCCACCTCCCCCAGCCATGGCTAGGGCCCACTGCTACCCCCTGCATGGACACAGGGTACAGGGGCCACAAGGGGATGTCCAGCATCCCAGACAGTGTCCCCACTGCCCAGCTATTCTCCAGGGTCCCGCCACTTCGCTGCCCTGTCCCCTGGATTACCGGGATGTGCCCGGGAGGGGAGCTGGTACTCACATCACTGAGCTGGTCCCGGGAGCTGCTCCGCCGGGAGCTGGCGGCTTGGAGGGCACTGTCCTCATCGCTGTTTTGGCTGCCCACTCTGGACACAGTGACCTTCACCTGGGGACAGAAAAACCATCTTAAGAGGACACACTTATGGCCCCGTGCACAGGAGACCCCTCGGGCCATGGCCCAGTGTCCTTCCTGTGACCCAGGCCAGTGCTGCTACCAGCAGGGTGAGGGCATGCCTTTCTGAGCGGAGGATCTACTGGGAGGAATCGGGGGGGGGGGGGGGCAGAGCCCTAAAGAACCTGGAAACCGTTAGCTGACCATGACCCTCCCTGGGACAGGCCAGGAGGGAAGTGCCGGGAGGGGCACATTCCCACTGTCACCAGCTGTGTTCCCATACCACTGTTTAAAGGCCCACAGAACCCCAAGCATGCCCAGGCCCCGGTCCCACTCAGCTACATGGGGAGCCTACCACAAGGCCTTTAGCCACTAGGACTAACTATGCTACAGTGCCCCTGTATGGACAGAGCAGCCCCCTGCTCTGTGACCTCAGGCCACTTTTGGGCCTGTCTGCCACCAGCAAGTGGAGCTCCACTCCCCATGACACCATACTGACCTGGGCAGTGGTCCAGAGCTGTACCCCTCAGACAGCCATCTGACTAACCAGTCAACCAGCTGACCAAGCGACCAATCTGCCAGCCAGCTAGCCAGCCAGCCACACAACTAGCTGACCTACCAACCAACAAGCCAACCAACTGACCAAACAACCAGCCAGCCAGCCAGCCAGCCAGCCAGCCAGCCAGCCAGCACATACTTAGTCCTGCGTGCTAGGCATTGTTCTGGGTAGTGAAACAAGACAGGTATCTGTCCCCGTCTCCTGGAGCCCACAAAGAAGGTCATTCCAAGTAAGTACGAAAGGTCAGCACAGTCCAGGCAGCAGGCACCAGTACCCAAGGCAGGTAACAGGGCACCAGTCCCTTCAGTGGGTCTGGCTGACCTTAGTTGAAGGCCCTAGCATCGTCTCAGCAACACACGAGGCCTGCAGGTGTGAGCGTCACCTAGCGGTAACGGTGGCACATTGTTCAAGATGGCGGATCTTTACATTTTCGCGCCATACCCGATCAGGTGACCAGACAGAGGCAGAAAGGAGGGAGGAGGGATTAGGATGTGACGTTGTGATAAACTTGGCCCTGAGTAATGGTGTTGTGATGAACGTGGCCCTGGGCCAATGCTTTAGACCTTCCCGGGAAGACTGTGAATCCCGCCAATGGGAAACAGCGGGGGGAGGGCCTTGCGAGTTAGGAAATAGGTCCCCCCCCAACCATGCTTGGCGGTCTTTTCTCCACTTGCACGTGGGAAGGACACTCTTTTGCAAAAGGAAATTAAAGCCTCATACCCTGTCGTCCATGCCTCCCGAGTCCATCCTTTGTTTGGACAGGAAGATTGCTACGTGCCGTTTCTAACACAGGGAAGGTCAGGATGCCAGGCCCCTGGGGGATCCCTAGCCACTACAAAGGGACATCCCCAAGGGGCCCACTCTAACGCTGCGACCACACGGACAGCCTTGCCAACTTGTGAGACAGGCACCCTCTCCTAGCAGCAGACCGGGAGAAGTCCTAGGCAGCTCTGGAGAGCGGTGGGGCCGTGTTTCCATCCACATGCACATGAAGGAGCCCAGCTGGACTCTCAATCTCCATGCCTTCCTTCACAGATTCACCTGAGGGCCCAGGTCACCTCCCTGCCAACCTCTCCTCTGGTACCCACCCATGGGGAGTGGGGAGGGAATCTGAGCGGCCCTGTAGCGCTGTGCGCAGACGCGCAGGCTCTGCTGTGATCTGTCTCAGCCCGCTTCCTCTACCCTGGCTGGTGAGGCTCTTCTCAAACACCCCAGAGAGAGGTCCCTGACCCCAGGAAGTCAGGCTCCCGGCGCAGAAAGGGTCCTGGCGCTTCTTGCAACCTGTCAGTTCAGAAGTGAGTGGCGGGCTGAGGGAGGCGGGCAGGGGGCCACTGCAGCAAGGGCTGCCGGTGAGCCCAGGCCTGGGTCCTGTTTCCGAGGGTCTGGGATCGATTTTCGCCTCAAGAGTTCAGTGTGCTCTCTGATCGGCAGCACCAGCACCGAAACCCTTGGGCAGTGACGCCAGGAAGCAGGCCTGGAGAAAAGGAGAGGCCAGCCCTGCCCTGCGGGGGACCTCCACGGGCGAGGCAGCTCTGGGAGAACTCAGGGCTCCCGCCCCAGGCCAAGGGGGCTAGTGGGTCCTGGGGAAGGCAAGGTAGGAGATGGCGTAGGAACTCAAGACAGACCCGAAACCACAAGCCCTGCAGGCAGAGCCAGTACTTCCCCACGGCAGTCCCAATACACACGCCCAGTGTGAGACTCCCGTGAGCCTGGGGGCACACAGAGGGAACACAGAAGCAGGCCAAGTCTGGCCGAAGAGACACTCTGCACAGCACAGGGGAGGGGTGGGGCTTGGTACCACAACACGGAAGCACTGGTGCTTGCCAGACATGCATGGTCCTGGGCACTGGGGCACACGGGGAGCACCCAGGAAGCACCCAGGGAGCGCTAAGGGGTCTTGCCCGGCTGTGCCAAGGCCCTCCAGTACCGGACTGAGGAAGGGTACTGAGACTCACCCTAACTAGCAGGACCAGGGTACAGCCAGGTTGGGGTTCTATATATGGTTACACTCTGGCCTTTCAGCTCTGAGTCTATAGTGCTGAAAATGCAGACCTTGGTATTTGATGGGGGGGGGGGGGGGGGGGCACCTGCGAGAGGCCGCAGCTAGTGCATACACCAGAGGGAAGAACAGGGTCTCCTGCAGTGGGGGCCACCCACGTCCCTCCTCCGACCATGATGGTCTGATCTGGGCTCTGCCGACAGTCACTCCCCAGACCCCACCCAGAGCCCCTGAGCTCCTTCCGTGGCACTCCCTCCATGCTGCCCCTCCCCAGGTCCCGGCTGCAGGGGAAGGGGCTGCCTCTTGAGCTGGCACCCGTGCCCACTCCTGCTCCAACAGGACACAGGCGGCTCCAGAACACGGAGGCTGGTGAGGATGGAGAAGAAGGCTGGGGCCCTGAGAATGGGGACAGGCAGGACCCAGCAGCGTCCTCTCTGGATCTCAGAAGTCGGCTCCAGGACAGATCACATACTCCCTGACAGGCACATGGGGACACACTTGCTTACATGTGACTGTCATGCACAACTAGTGACTCCACAAGCACCTGCTCCCCAGACATCTCTGTTAAGCTCTGGTGCACCCCAAGGGGCATTCACTAGGCTTCCACTGGCCCCCAGACCACCGTGCACCTGTGTGCAGGCCCACAGTGCAGTGAAAACAGTGACCCTGAAGATGGCAACACCCTGAATCGCTGCGCCAAGGCAGCCTACATCCAGGGAGACGCCCCATCCACCGGCCCCACGCCTAGACACAGGCTGCATCTGTGGCCCATACCATCCAACCAGTCTCAGCAGGACACAATCAGTGGGTGTCCTCCCCTCACCCCAGCCCTGGCTGCCCAGGCACGACCATCTCGGGGTGCAGCGCACCCTCCTCTTCCTCCCTTGAAGACGGTCTCTCCAAGGGAGCCCACTGGCCGGCCCCTAAGCCTCAGTACTGGCGCCAGGCTCTGGGCCAGGCATGCCCATCTGGAGCACGAGAGGTCACTGAGAGTCTGGGTGCAGACTTGCCAAACTCCCCAGGCAACGCCCCTGCCCAGCGAACTACACTGGCGGCCTGAGCCTGGTGCTGGCCCTGACCAAGGGGAACCATGGCGGAACCTTCAGGACGTAAGGCCTAGTGGAAGGAAGTGAGGCTGCCCAGCGTGTGCCCTGAAGGGCATGCTGGGAGCTGGTCCTGTCCCAACTTCCTCTCTGCTTCCTGCCTGCCGTGATGTGAACAGGCCACATCCTCCTCGACCGGCCATGAGGAGCCAAATGGGTCTGTTGCGGTGAGCTGAGGCTGACTAGTACCGACAGCTTGCTGACGTATCTCCCTACATCAGACTGAGATCTCAGCAGGCCGGGACGTGGGCTATGAATGAGAAGGGCTCAGCCACGGTGGGATGACCAGGCTTTTCCAGAATCAGCACCATGCCAGGGAGCAAACAGTTGTCCCCTAAGTGCAGCCACTCTCTTACGCTGCCCAGTATTCTCCTGGGATGTAAATCAGTGAACAAAGATACGGGTGGATGGACAAACAGGCTGAAGGCAGACAGGCAGGGGGTGGATAGAGAGGTGGACAGATGGACAGGTGGACGGGCACGTGGGAAGGTGGAGGGGTGGGTGAGTGGACAGACGGGCAGGTGAATGGCAAGTGGGTAGACGGACAGCTACGGCTGAATGGGGAGCCGGGGGGGTCGGGGGACGGATGGGTGAGTGGGTGTGTGGATGGCTCAGGAGAGGATGGGAGGATATGTGGACAGGCAGATGGACAGACAGGTAGATGGAGACGAGCAACACACGACCAAGAGTCACTGGCTGAGGACACTGTCCTGGGAGACGCGCCAGTGGCAGGCTCTGTGAACATGCCGTGCACGGACCGTGCTGGTCACGTGCTGAGGTCAGGGCAGGTGCAGCAGCTGTGTCCTGCTCAGAACCATGTCACTGTGGACGCCAGCAGCATGTGACACTGGCCTTGGAGCTGGGGCCTCTGGGCTTGGTTGGTATGCTTCCCATTCAATGGTCTGATGGCCGCCTCACTCGCAACTGGTACGGTCACCTCACGAGTTGTCCTGGCTATCCCTGCATGGTATTTTAAAGCCACTTCAGCTCATGTCCTCTCAAAACCCTCAAACCCCTGGGGTTCCCACTGTGTGAGAATGAGGTGCACGTTGGGGACCAGCCCCTCCGCAGCCTCGGCCGCCACATTCGGGGCTCAGAGTGCTCCCTGACCCCCATTGGAATGCCTCCCCCATACTCAAGACAGTCTCTGTTCTACTGTGTCTTCCCAGTGGAATGTAAACTCACAAAGGCAAGGTGGTAACACCTCACCACTCACTACGCCCTGGTCTCACGAGAGACTGAAGAAAAGGCCTGCAGAAGCACATGCCAGTGACCGACCCAGGGCAAGTACCGGGCTGCAAGGGGAAGGGTGCCAGGCTCCCAGCTCGGCACAGTGACACAGGCCTGTAATCCAAGCTACTCAGGAGGCTAAGGCAAGGCAGCACGTCCGAGGGTAGCCTGGAGCACTCAGTGTGACCTTTTCTTGAAATAAAAAAGTAAAAGGGGCTGAAGGCATAGCCGAGTCGTAGAGCACACCTGCGTCCAATCCCTAGTTTTACAAAAAAAGTTACCCAAGTGCCCGTAGCTGCAGGGCACTGGGCGGCATGCAGCCTGCCAGGCCTCAGGCGCCTGCTGTCCCCGGGCTGGTTTAGTTCATGACGGGTGTGTGGTGGAAGGGCTGCGGCACCCAGGCCTACCCTGTGCCCTGGCACGTCCGGTCCAGGCACCAGCACCAAAGCCCCTGAAGGACTGAGTGGCCTGCCACGTGAACGGCCCCAGCCTGTGGACCAGGGTGAGTACAGGCGTGCAGGGTCTGAGCTGTCTACCATCCAGGTGGTACCTGGAAAAAGAAGAGTTCTTGGGTCCCAGATAAGACCTTGTCTTGGGAGGGAAAAAAAAAAAAAGGGCTAGGGTGTACCTCAGAGCAAAGACCCTGGGTTCAACCCTCAGTACCACAAAAAAGAAGCCAAAAACCCAAGCAGTCATTAGTGTGGTGGTGGCTGTGCAGACAGTGCATCCCAGCATGTTAGGGCCTGTTGTCCCCAAGACCCTTACACAGATTACTGTGGCCAACACACCCCTCCACAGGGCAGGGGCTAGAGGGAGCCAGGGTGTGAGTATACAGTCAGCCCTACATGCAGGCTGTGGCTACACCAGGTGGGCCGCAGGCACTGAGCCACAGAGCATGCCACACAGCTGGCTTCCAGGGCAGGCCCTCCCCACATCCAGGGTGGCAAGAGCTGCTGGTCACAATGGTGGATACTGGGCCAGGGGACAGACGGGTAAAGTGCAGGGCTAACGCGCCAGTCCTCCCAAGAGCCCAGAGGGAGGCCATCCTTACCCCTCACAGATGAGGAAACTGAGGCACAGAGTGAGTTATGTGAGGTCCTGAGTCTCTTACACATGAAGACGTCAGACTGCCCTTCAAATTAGAAACAAGCTGGCCAGGAGAGCCGGTGCCTGTAAACACCACTGTGGCCCTTCACACGTGAAACCTGGCGCAGCAGCTGCAGGAGGCCGGGCCTCTCGTCTGTGCCAGCAATGCAGGAAGTGGGGTCGGCTGGGCACGCCCCCCCCACGTCTGTGTCAGGTGGAGCAAGACGCCACGAGAGCCGCATGCCACTCATGTGGGTCGGGGGTGCAGGACAGAACTGTGTCACACCCTACCCAATCCTGTGTGTGTCAACTGGTGTACACACTCTCTTTCGAGAACTTTGTTTTATCTGGTTGACTGTATTGGAGTAAAACTGTCCTTTTAACGTCAGCAGTACATGTAACAACTGGTAATTTGTGGGGGGTTTTTTGTTTGTTTTGTTTTTTGTTTTTTGGTTAACCTAGCTAGGGGGTTGGGGTGCAGCTCAGCAGTTAGAAAAGCACAGGCCCTGGGTTTGATTCCCTAGCACCACATAAATATCAGCCAGGAGGGGGGCACATGCCAGTAACCCCAGCACTGGGGAAACTGAGGCACTACTGGCACAAGTTTAAGGCCAGCATGAGCTATGGTAGCGAGTTCAGGACCACCATGGACTACAGAGTGAGACCCTGTCTCAAACCAAACCAAACCAAACCAAACCAGGGCTACTGGGAACAGCTCAGTGGTTAAAGCACTTGCCTGCCTAAGAAGCTTACGCAGCACCACATAAAGCTGAATGTGGTGGCGCACGCCTGTAATCCCAGCCTTGGGAGGCTGAGGCAGGAAGACTGCCATGAGTCCAAGGCCAGCCTGGGCTCCACAGTGAGTTCAGGACCAGCCTGGGCTGCAGAGCGAGACTCAGTCTCAAAACAAAACAAAACCTAGCTAGGGCTTCTCCTTTTTGTTATTTTCAAAGACACTCCTGGCTTTGCGTTTTTCTATGGTGTTTCCAGCTACACAGATCTCACGTCTGCACAGCTCCCCTCCTCTTATGCCCCGCCTCTTGTCTACTGAGTATGTGAAGTTATGTGTCTCCCTCTGCATCCTCCGTATGTTGATGTCATCCTGGAGGCTCGGGCTGTTTGCTCAGCTTCTGGACTGGTCATTTGGGAGTCCGAGGCGCACCTCAGGATGGGCAAGAGGGTGCGTTCTGGCTGTCAGGGCTGGAGCTCCTGGCTGGGCGGGATTCTGCTGGGCTCCACGGCACAGCAAAGTCAGGAGAAGAGCCAACTGCCGCAGCCCGGGTCAGCGACAGGCAGGGACGAGAACACACAGTGCATCGCCCACGGCTGCACCTCTGCCACTGCCTGTGTTCTCTCCTCACGCGGCTGAGGAACCCAGGGCGAGCTGTGGGCATCAGACTCGGGCAGCTTCCTGGGGGGCCGGAAATTCCACGTTGTCATATGTTGAAACAATCCATCCTGGACATCTCAGCGCTCACAGCTCTGCAAAGCCCACCTCTCAATGCCGCTCTGGGAGTGCAGAGGTCCACTAAAGGGTGTGCCTGCCCATCCGCCCCAGCCCGGGCATACTCCCTTGCCAAATCCTGGCCCCCAGTTCCCCTAAGCTCTGCCAACTGCCAAGAGGCTGCCACTGCCCCTCTGGCGGGGGAGGAACCAAGCTGGCTGGAGCCACCTGTGTCTGGCATGAGGCCGGCAGATACACAGGCAGCCCCCTCCAGGGGAGGATGCCCACTGCACGGCCACTTCTAGTTGCCCAAAACACACTACCAGTGGGGCCTAACATATGTAGGGTATATTCTACCTTCCAGGGGCACAATAAACTGAGCCGTTTTCTGGGAACCCTCCCTGGACACATCAAAACACTCCGCTGACCTCCAAGGCCTGTGCGCCCTCTGCACGGCAGGGAGAACCATGCTGCCCGGTACTCGCTCGGTCCCAGGGGCCCAGCAGAAGAGACCGGTGGCCAACGACCCCTCAGGCCGGGCAGGTCACTGGGTATTTCCCAAGAAGCCTCAGACTTGGCCCACAATCAGTTTTCTAGCTGGCATGCCCACCCCCACTGTTGCAGCGGTCCCCAAGCCCATCTTTCTGGGTAGGCCCGGCCCCAGACAGCGTCCACACAGGCCAAGCAGCTGTGTCGTACAATTAGCAAGGCATGTCACAAACACTAGAATTAGCCACTAGCATTTCAGAACTGCCAAACCCGCTGGAAATCCTGGGCTTCCTGCTTCTCATACATCATCAATCCAGGCTGTGGCCAACAGCAGCTCCTCACACACAGCCCAGGGCTCAACACCTGCAGTCTGGAGGCTCGCGGGCACCCAGAACACCAGGGCCAGTCTGTGTGGGCTCCACAGCACCAGAAACACTGGCCTTGAGGACCCGGGAGCTGGCTCCGTGGCAGCAACCTCTGCCTACTGCCCGAGGGCCCTACCAGACACACAGCCCAGACAGGATCCAAGCTGCAGTATGCCCACGGCCCAGTCGCCCATGACAAAGAACATGCACACAGGGCCCCCTCCAACTCCTGCCATGGTGGGGTTCCCAAGAGCAGAGGGGCAGGCTACGGGTCCTGAGGGCAACAGCAGTTGCCATAGCAACACCAAGCGGAGTCATGGCAGGGCGCTTGCCCAGCCCGCCCCACTTGTGCCAGCTCAGAGCTTGTCTGGAGGCCAGGACTGGAGCCCCATGGCCGTGGATCCTAGGTGAGGGCCAGGCCCAGCGCGGTCACTCCAAGGCCCAGGAGCCCCAGGAGGGCTCTACCCTGGCCAGGCCCCAGGGTCAGCAGGCTGCGCACTCAATGAACGCGAGCCAAGTCCAAATGCATGCAAACACCTCGCCGCAGTAAATCAGACACACTCATCTGTTCCAGTGACAAACGCTAGTGCTGGTATACAAATGGTACGGCACTTTTTATTTTCTTTAATCAGAAAAATAAGCCCCAAATTGTGGATAGAGGCCCTCAATAAGCACCAGAAAGGGCGCTGCCCAGTGTGGGTAGGACCTGGGGCAGACCTGACAGGCAGCCAGGGTCTCACGAGCAAGCAGGGATCAGCAGAAGGCCTGGTCCTGAGTGGGTTCCACCCCCCACCAGCCATGCGCTGGGCTGGTACACAGGACAGCTGTGCACCCAGGCGACCTCAGGCCTGGCAGGGATAACCAGGGGCCTCCAGCCAGCTCAACCCCAGGGAACTCCATGAAGCCCACTCTCTGGAAAAGCTGCCCCTGCCGGGCTGGCCAGTTCCTGGGCTCCTCTCTTGCACCCTCCCTCCTCACCATTCCCCTGCTGGACCCATTTTTGCCTAGCTCCAACAGACCCGAGACTGGAGCCTTGGCTGGAGGTTAACTCACAGGAGTCTGGAGAGGGCCGGAAGTGCAAGGTCTGTGCAAACAGGGACAGGCGACAGCAGGGCAGAAGGCTGTGCGGGTCGAGAGCAGACGGTGCCAAGAAAGGGCTTTCCCCAGACCTGCTCTGGAACCCTGTACCCTGACAATCACCCTACAGTGCCACCACTGGGGTGGAGGCAGGGCCCTGAGAGGTGGGTGGCAGGCTCGGGGTCACCTGTCCACCCTTCCTGCAGCCTGAGGAGCCCCTGACATTACCATCACCTGACTGCCGAGGAGGAAGGGCTGCCAGCCACACCTGTCTCATGCCCAGCTCACCGCAAGGCTATACTGTTTGGGGGCAGGGGAAGGACACAGGCCACCAGGGCAGGCCAGAGAGAGCCCAGCCCATGCTGGCACCTCAGTATGTGTGCCCAGGCCCCCACACAGGCACACACACATACCACACAGCAGCACATGAGTACAGAAGACTCAGAGATGCAGAAACAGTATTGGCAATTAGGGCAACAGAGATGCTGCCGGTGCCCTGCACTCCCACCCTGGCGGGCCGTGTACCCCTCCCGTGGGCGTGACGCCACACAGTGGCACACACGCGGGGATCACCGTGACACCAGTAGGGATGGGCACATGAGGCTGGAGGGAAGACGCCAGTTCCTCTCTGCTCCCGGCCTGGTGGCCTTGGCCTGATCACTGCACAGTGGGGACTCAGTTCTGACGGCTGCCAACCAGGCCACCTCTGGAGAGGGCCTCAGACCGGTCCAACAACGCATTTCCGGTGTCAGTGTTCAGGGATTGCACCCACATGAGGCAGTCTGGCAAATTCAGCGGGCACCTGTGGTTATCAGGCTCCAGGGCTCACAGATGGGGCCTGGCGGGCCACCCCTGGAGCCGAGGACCGGGTCCACCGTGACCTCAAAGGTTGGCAGGGACGACCCAGGGCCAGGAGTGACACCTGGGGCTGATGGGTTGGCACCAGATCCAGCAGGGACCGCCTTGGCCGGCACAGGGGGCCCAGGAGTGGCCGGCGGGATGGGGCTGGCTGCCCTAGGAGTGAGGGCGGATCGGGGATAGGAAGCAAAGGCTGGGGCTTGCAGAGCTGGCTGGGACCCAGGAGGGACTGCAGGGGTCGGCAGGGCTTCTCTGGGCCCAGGAGTGGTCGTGTGGGCAGGCAGGACTGTTCAGGGCCCATGAGCGGCCGCTTCTGCTGGTGAGACTGTCCGGGGCCCCGCAGAGTAGGTTTGGGGGGACTGGTTTGCCCCAGGGCTTCAGCTAATTGCTGGGGCTGCCTGAGGCCCAGCAGTGACCTCCGTGGGCGGCCAGGTTGGCCCAGGAGGGACCTGCGGGGCTGGCATGAGGCTAGGAGTGTCCGCCGAGGGCAGCAGCACTGGCCTGAGAGAGAGTTTGTGGGCCGGCGGCGTGGCCGCAGGGTGAGGAGTGACCGTGGGGGCTGGCACCGTGGGCAGTAGGCCAGCAGGGACCGTAGAGGCCGGCAGCACTGTCCTGAGGAAGTCCTACAGGGCTGGCCACGAAGACAGGGAGTAGTCCATGACCGCAGGGGCCAGCAGCACTGTCTTGGGGAAGCCCTGCAGGGCTGGCCGTGGAGACAGGGGGTGGTCCATGATCTTAGGGGCCGGCAGCAGTGCCACAGGGACCGGAGGGGCCGGCAGAGGGGACATGGGGCCAGGGACCTTAGCGGTCGACAGCGGTGCCAAGGGCCCAGGAGGGACTTCAGTGGTCGACAGTGGCGCCATGGGCCCAGGAGGGACCGCAGATGCTGGCAGCGCTGGCGGGGGTCTGGGAATGCCCAAAGTGGCCTGCAGGGCTGGGCCAGGCGTGGCTGCTGGGCCTGGCAGAGCTGATCTGGGGTCGGAAGCAGCTGTTGGGGCTGGCGGCGCTGACGGGGGCCCAGAAGTGACTGCCGGGGCTGGCAGGGCTGTCTCGGGCCCAGAAGTGACCGCTGGGGTTGGCTGCGCTGAGCCGGGGGTGGCCGCTGGGGAGGGCAGGGCTGCCCTGGGTCCGGGGGTGCCTCACAGGGCTGGCAGCGCTGACATGGGGCTGGGAGGGGCCCCTGGGGCTGGCTGGGCTGGCTGGGCTGGCTGGGCTGGAGCTGCTGCGAGTGCTGGGCCGGGCCGTTCTGGTGCCAGGGGTTGGCTGGGAGCGGCCCCCCTTCTGGGGGGCACACCTGCATGGAAGAAAGAGCATGTGTCCACCTGGGCAGGGGTGCCAGCAGACCCCCCTCCTACCCGGGGTCCCTGAGCATGCTGTTCCCTTCAGAGGCCCATTCCCAAGGGAGCTTGAAGTGGATCTGAAACACTGAGACCCTCTGAAGGCAGGCACAGAGCCAGGGTCCCCAGGAGGACTGTGGGTGGCTACAGCGGCGTTGTGACGTGGGCCAACCCACACGTGGGGCAGCCCTGGCTCTGACCCCTCCGGGCAGCTATGCTGCAAGGCTCTTCCTTGTGGCTGGACCTCCAACCACAGTCTCGGGGCTAGGCACTTCTCTCCCCACACTGCGGCTGAGCAGGTGGCTCTGCGCACGGCGGAGAGTGCCCAGCGGACAGCCTGGGCCCCGTGTCCACGACAGACGTGCTGGGCACTGGCAGTCGGCGGAGCCTGACAGACGCAATGGGAAACGGGGCCGGCCTATCAGCTTGGCATTGCCACCACTCTGCCAACACGCACCCCTGCCTCCCTCCGTGGTCTGGAGGACAGCCCAGCCCAGACAGGCTTCCTTGCAGCCGGTGCCTGGGTGATCTCCACCTACTGTCCATAGCTCTACCCATGTGTGCCCCACACCGAGCCCAGTAACGATGGGCACACTGCCAGGCAACCCAGGTGCTATAGGGGTGTCCAGGTGCTGGTGTGGCCCCCGGGGAGACCCACCACAGAGCTCCCCAGTGAGGAGGCATGGGGCTCACCTGCTTGGCGGGCTGCAGTGGGGCCTTCCTGGCCCCTCCGTCGCAGGTGGGCTCTGAGTCCTGCCCAGGGCTGCTGGGCTCCGCGGGCTGCCTACTCTGGCTGGGCTCTGTAGATGGGCAGTTTTCTGACTCCCGGGGTTTCTTGACCAGGCGGTGTCCCCATTTCTCCTTCCTCTCATGTGGTTTTAGAGCCATATCCTTCTGCAGGGAAAGAAGGAAAACCTGTCAAGGGTTAGAGACACCACATCTGGTAGCACGGCTGAGCAGTCTAAGACGGAGAGCACCACGGCTGACTACACTGCAGGAGGGCTGGAGTGCGGAAGGCCCCCACACCCGGGAGACAGGGGTGAGGGAGCTCCTGGGGTTCCAGAAACAGGGTACAGCCCGAGGCTGGGGCCAGCGTGGCGCTTCACATGAGGCTCAGCAGGAAGGAGAAACACGGGTTCTGGGTTGTCCCTTGGAGCCTTGTTGGGAACAGAGCTGCTTTCAAAATCAGGCCATGCCTCGGGCCAGAGACTGCAACCCTCCCACAGTGACACTCTCACAGCCACAGAAAGTGACCACCAGGTAAAGACTTCATATCCCACAGGAAGCAACACCCACAGGACACCCTCGCACTCCGCAGGAAGCAAAACCTCCGATGATACACTCACACTCCAGGTGACACCCTCATACCAAGTAATCCCTCGGGTGACACCCTCAAATCCCACAGCAAGTAATTCTCCACGTAACATCCTCACACCCCACAGGAACAGCCCTCCAGGTGACATCATCGTACTGAACAGGAAATAATCCCCCCAATGATGACACTCTCACTTCCCCCAGAGAGATGGCTCCGAGGTGAAGAAACCTCACCTCTAAAGGAAGTAACCCTCCAAGGGACACCCTTACACTCCTAGGAAGCAGCCTCCAGGTGAGTCCCTCACTCTCCCCAGAAAGTAGAAGTAACCTCCCCGGTGATATGCTCTATAAGAAGTAACCCCCAAAGTGGTACTTCACGCCCAAAGGAAGTCACAGCCTCACACTGCGAAGGAAATAGTCCCACTAGTGAGGACACAGCCAGTAAGACCCAGGTGACACCGTCACACCCCCAGGTGACTCCTCTCCTAAGGGATACCCTCACACTCCACAGGAAGTAACCCAAGGGACACCCTCATACCCCACGGCAAATAACACTCCTGTGATACTCTCACACTCCACAAGAAGTGCCTCTCCAGGTGATTGACAGTCCCCTACCCCACAGGCGCTCTGGGCCCTGCCCGTGAGATGAGGCCTACGGGGTGCGCACTAGGCCAGCGGGGCCTCACTCTCCACAGGTCCTCGTCAGGGCATCTGCTCTCCTTGGGTCCAGCACATGGCCACGGGCCCTGCAGTTGACGGGCAGTTCCAACCTTGCTCCATGGAGGCTGACCCGCACAGGGGGCTAGATCTACACCTGCATGAGGTGCAGGAACTGCCCTGGCGGAGCCCCTGGCTGCAGCTGAGAGGACAGAACCGCTCGTGTGTATTGAGAACAAGGCTGTGCGTGACCCGACGGTCAACTTTCACAAACACAGGCCTGCCAAGACGGCTGCCCCATGGACACCACCCGGGCTGGGGCGTCTTGTCTGTACTTGGCAAGACGGGGGCAGGGTGTGGAAGGAGGGGACAGCTGCCTCAGCGAAGCTGGCTGGGCCGGGCGTCTCACCAGTACTTGGCAGGAGAAGAAAATGAGAGGACAGAGCCGGGACAGTGGAGTAGGCCTGACTTTCAGCGGCCACCCTGCTCACAGGTGACGGGAGAGATGCACTTGCCAACTGCAAAGTCTGAATTCCCTCCACTTTCTATAAATCTGTTTTGACATTTCAACCGCCCCCTCCCCTCCCTTTTTCTTGAGACGGTCTTGATCGATAGTCCAAGCTGGTCCTGAGCTCACCATGTAGCCGATGCTGGCCTTGAACTCACAGCAATCCTCCTGCCTCAGCCTCCCAAAGTGCTGGGGAATCGAACTCAGACCCTTGCGTTTCCTAGGCAAGGAACTACCGTGCTGTATTCCTCAGCCCCAGCGTTTCTTCCCTTTGAAAAAACTGAGGAAAGAGAGCCCCAGGTCCTGCTCCCGGTCCCCATCCACCCTCCAAGCACGACGCCTCCATGTACCTCCTGACCCACGCTTGCTGTGCTGCTGGATGCATACCATAGAAGGTCATACCCTAGAAGGGCATACCCTGCCCTAGACAGGGCACCTCAACACATCCCCTGGACCCTGTGTTCGTCCCAGGTCCTAGTTCTAAGCCCCGCAGAGAAAGCATGAGGCTACCTCACGAAGGGTGCTCAGCAGTGTGAAAAGCACCCCCACGTGCGGTACCACCTGGCCTTGCTAGGGGACGACGAGGCACACTGCACCTGGCTGCGTCCAGAGGCCCAAGAGCACTGCAAGCAGAGTGCTGCCTACTGCCTGCCTCCCGGAGCCCCGGCCGCAGCTGCTCCGGGGCGTGGGCCCTGGCCAGCCCTATCCACACCCCCAGTAATGCACCAGCCCTCTAAGTCTCCTGGGGCAGCTGCAGGCTGTCACAGTCACTTGGCTGTTCTAGTTCAGAGAGGTGTAGGCATCTTCTATCCCACAGTGCCTGGGACTATGGTATCTGGCTCAGGCAGCCCCAGAGCATGGGACTGGAGGGCCCTGGGCAGCAGCGTACCCTATAGGGTGCAGGTCTCTGCAGAAGGGCAGAGTCCGCTGAGGATGGGGAGCCCGGCATTAGTAATAAAGCTATGCTACCAGGAAGCAAGCTCTGCACTTGGTACTCCACTGACCCCACACGAGGTATTAGCTATGTACCGGGAAAATGCCAGCTTGTGTGACCCCTGCGCAGCTCCAGGATGTCACCGCTGTGACTACCCAGTGCTAGGCGGGGAAATTACGGCACAGAGGGCTCACTCAGCCCTGGAGGCCAGTTCCTGCCACCATCGAGGGGCCAGAGGAGAGCCCCGGGAGTGTGGCCAGTTGGCTGCTAGGTGCCAAATGTCACAGGGCCTCACTTCCGAGCTGTGGCCCGCACCCAGGTCAGCAGGGCCCTGACCTCAGGCCTACCAGTTCCCTCACCAAGGATCACGGGGCTGGGAGTGCACGGCTATGCAATCACCTGTTAGATTCTGCTATACGGATTTCATGTGACTGCTTTTCAGCCCCTCTACGTGTTACGGCAATGCAGTACCATTTTGAACTATACTAAAGCAAACATGGAAAGAGAAAAGTAGTTACAACTTGGTAAATTCAGACCCATTCTCTTTCCTGGGACAGGGCTGCTTGTTCTCACTAGGGCTGGGTCTGGTAGCTCAGCTCACCCTCCTAGGTAGGTGGGCACTGCTGGCCCCATGTGACAACCACGTGACCCAAGCAAGGCTGGGGCTAGAGACCCGAGGGTATGCTTAGATGTGACAGAAAGCTGCCCTCCCTGGGAGCCTGCCGCCAGGTCTCTCAGTGCCTCTGGCATTCCAGCACCTCTGGCATGTACCTTAACCCCTAGACAACCTGGGTGGAACTCAGACCTTTCCCCACCTGGTTCTCACCTGGCTCCGCCACAGGCCTCTCCCAGGCACCTTGGAGAGGCCCCCCAAGACCTGCTCATCTCTGTCCCAAGGCCTCAGCATAGTCGTCCCTGCCCAGGAACCCACAGCTCACGCCACGCCCTGATCATCCTACACCAAGCTGCAGCTCCCACACCCAAGACTCGCCAGCTCATCCAGATGCTCTCTGGGCTGCAGCACGCCCCCATCAGCAGTCCAAGGCTTCAGTGCAGCAGGACCCGGCTTGCCACGCCCCAACGGCCACCTGTTCCTCTGCCCCGGCACGAGAGGGTCCCAAAGGCAGCCCCCGCTGCCCTGCTGGCCCCGAGATTTTGTCTATTTGTTCCTCTGACTGAGAAGGTGGGAAGAGGGCTGTCCTCCAGGCCGTCTTCCACGCCCTGCTCATACCTACCCAATCAACTCACTGCAGACTCCAGGTTGTGGCCCCAAAGAGAATGTCCCTGTAGACCCTGTTGACACTGCACCACCCTTGAAGCCTCTAGATGCAGCCTGGCTGCCACCCAGTCCCAGAGACTGCCTGCCAGCCAGGGCACTCACCCCTCTACTCCTGCGCAGCCAGCCCACTCCCGAGCCACCTGCGGACGACACAGGGAGTCAGCCATCCACACTGCTGTGGTGGGGGTGAGCTCCAGTGTAACCACTCCTGCACTACCTCCCGGGGGGCAGGGGGAGGGGGAGGAACAGACAAAGCACCCCAAGTGCCTGCTGCCCCCAGGGCTCTGCGACAAGAGAAGGTTAACTTCAGGGGGTATGAGTCACAGGTTCTTCCACTGGGCAAAAACATGGTATGTGGCTGGCACTGTTTGGGCAGGGTTCACCTAGACACAAAGCAGACAAGGGGCAGAGCAGAGCAGCAGTGCTGCCCACTGGCAGGTGGAAGAGGGGAGCGGACAGGGCTGGGGTGGAGGCCACCTATCTGGGGTCCACACTGCCCACTCCTGGGGCCCTGCTGCTGCCGCCCAGCCACTGGTTCTGGTCCCCACGAGCACCCAAAGCTTAACTGGTACTTTTTTGTCCCAGTTTCAATTTGCCCTGCAATCATGGCGGAAGCGTCCGAGCCTCTGCCGGGCAGCCCATGGTGGCAGGGGGTGTGGAGGACAGCAGCTGCCCGGGCGGGGAACACACAAAGGCCCACAGCAGGTGTGCACTGAGCCTGAAAGCCTGGATGCCAAAAAGGCCCAGGGACGGAGCCAAGCAGCACATGGGACCTGAGCGCGTCACCCAGCGGGCGTCAGCCTGACAATCTCCACAGCGGTTGTAGAGAGGAAGGAGCAGCCCAAGCCCCAAGCACACCAGCTCACCAAGGGGACTGCCATGGCCAGCACCCAGCCCCGTCACGTCAGAGCCACCTTCCCTGCCCACACTGCCACACGCGCCGCCCCCAGGACAGGCGCATAGTAGCATCAGCCCCCACAGGAGGACAGCACAGCAGGGTCTGGCTCCAGGGCACCTCATGCCCAGCGCTAATCCTGTCTGCCAATGACCAGCGGCGTCGGCTTGGGATGCACTTCACCCTGTGCCCTGGGTTCCCACCTGCACAGCAGACACAGCTCATAGCCCCATCCTCAAGAGGCTTCCTGGCCCAGAAGCCGTGGCAGGCACACCTGCACTGCCCTCCTCTCCCCTCAGAACCGAGTTAGCTCCTTCCCGGCCCAGGCCCGTGGAGCCCGTCCTCATCACCTGCGGCCCCCTCGACACGGTAAGTGGTCGCCTGCGAACAAGGCTGGAGACTAGGACACTCACAGGTTCTGTCCAGAGCTAAGGAAGCACACGACTCTTGGGCCACTGTGTTCCAGAATATAGGGAAAAGTGGGGAAACTCCTCATCCAAACGCAGCAGTCAGGCAAACAGTACAGCTGCAGACGGACCTCACCCACGTCACAACTGCACATCCCCCACCACGGCCAGGTAGCTGAGAAACTCTGCCACAGGACACATGCACCCACCTTGGGGCCACAGAGCCAGGCAGTGCACACCGATACTTGCCAGGCACACAGGCAAGCCCCAGGCAGACTTCCTGGGAGAGAAGTGTCCATGATTAGAGCACGGGAGCTGGAGGGGGTCCCACCGAAGGCAGAGATACAGACATCCACAGACAGGGCTGGCCGACCTGGATGAAAGATAGCGCAGCGAGGAGCACGGCAGCACTGCAGGGACATCCCAGGGTTACTCAGCAGGGCAGACAGCCAGGGGGACCCCAAGAACCCTCCAGAAACTGTCAGCACTGGTGAACGCTCAGAAAACTGCCTAGGTGCCGATAACAGGAGATTACAGGAGCAGCTATCAACTAGAAAATAAAGTGCAACAAGGTTTCCGCTCAGAGAACAACCTCACCAAAATGACAAACACGTAAATGTCACCAAAGAACACCCCAGTCACCTCTCTGGATGGCCACACCAGGCCTCCTCCCAAGGCCAGGCCCACATGCAGAAGGCTGGATCTGCCTCTCAGGGCACAGAGAGGCATCTGTGAACACACTGACACCTGCAGGGGACACAACGAGAGATGGGCCGCCGGCAGGGGATGAAGGCCCAACAGGAAGGTGGGGCGTCAGGGTGCCCAGCAAGTGTGTGACGACTCTGAGGAGGCAGGTGTAGCAACAACAGACTCCCAGGAGATCTGGAAGCAAGAGCCAAGAGGTGACGTGCCCACAAAACGAGACAGGCAGGACTGTGGATAATACCAGGCAGGGACCTAGGAGCACCTGGAGGGGCAGGTGCTGGCCCTGCTGGCATGCACAGCCAGTGAAGGTGATCAAGGGGCTGCTTGCGGCCAGACAGAGTCTGGGAAGCTCAGCAGCCTGCCCAGGGTGCAGCAAGCACCCACACGGGCTGGGGACAGTGGTGACTCTGCCTCCGTCTTCCCTGTGTCCACCTGCCGCCCAGGAATCTGCCCCGACCCCACCGCCGGGGGACAAGGGTCCACAGCGTATACAGGGCCCAGTACTGTCTGAGGGCAGGTGCTGGGCTCCTGCCTCCTGACTGCAGGTGAAGAAAGCATCTCCCCTTTCAGGGCCACAGTTTCCCCACCCGAAGGACAGGAGGCCCCTGGGGAGGACGCTCCCTCTGTCCTGGCTCTCCTCAAGGGGAGCATGGTCTCAGCCCCACTCCTGCTAGTGGGGAGATGGGGGTACAAGCACAAACTTGCTTCCAGGTGCAAGGCCAAGGGTGGTACCAGCCGTGCCTGGAGGTTCAAAGTGACGCATTCTACACGGACAGCACTGGACAAGCCACATCCGGGACCCCTGTGTACTGGCCATCCATATCTTGCACCCCTGGGTGCACCATACTGTGAGGCCTCACCCAACCATGAGGGTTCACAGTGAGGCCGCCCACTGGACCCTGGGACACAGCCCAGATAGGCAACCCCGCAGAGCCTGCGCCTCTCAGCCTAGGTCCACAAACTTCCCAGAGGTCCAGCTACTGCTGGGATGAACGGGGCTGCTGTTGGCAAAAACACCAGTGTTGTGGTTAGGATCTGGAGTGTCCCCAAAAAGTCTCACGTATTTTAACGTTATGGATTGTCTATGGACCCATGTAATGTTGGTGGATTGGGGCCTGGCCTGGAGGGGTGGATTGCTGTGGTTGGGATTAGGGGCGTGTGAGTTAAGACTAAGGGCGTGTAGTGGCAACACCTTCCATACCCGGATGCAGGAGAGACTAGACTGGGACTGGGACTGGTCTCGAGTAGTCTCGCGTGCCTGCCTGCCGGTGACGGTGACGTCTTGAGAAGCTGCCTCCACCTCTGCCTCTGCCATGTACTCATTTGCTGCCAGCCGCCCCTGAATGGACTTCGAGACTGTGAGCTAAAACAAACCTTTCCTTTCCTAAATTTGTGCTTGTGCGCATCAGGTATTGAGTCACAGCAACGAAAAAGTAACTGAGACAACCAGTTTGCCCTGTACAGCACTGGGGGCCAGGACCTGGAGGGACCTGGCTCTACGTATAGACACTGGGGACCACCAAGGCAGCGTGTGCTGACCAGAGAACGCAGAAACACAAACGTTATGGAAGCCAAGTCACTGATCAGTACAGTTAGCTATTTCAGGCATGTTTTTCCCATCTTCAACTCCAGCACAATGCACAGGTGTGAAAAACAACCCTCTCCCATGCAGACAGCACAGCTGTGTCAGGTCATGCCTCCACTGTGGGAAACAACCGCGCCCTCCTCGATGGCACGGCTAAACACATGGCCATGGAGGAACAACCCCTTCCCATGTAGATGGCACACCCGTACCCAGCCATGTGTCCACGGTGAAAAACAACCCCCCCCCGCGCAGACGGCAAACCTGTACCCGGCCACATCTCCACAGGGAGGTTCTGCAAAGGCCAGGCTTTTGTGGGATGAAGGGGGGGCTGACGGTCTGCAACACCCACCTTTGCAAAGAGCCTGACTTCTGAAGCAGGTGAAGCAACTCATCATTTGCAATGAGTGACTTAACACAAACTCACGTGGATGCCAGCCCAGATGTTTCCCCCTGGAGCCCGTGGCTCTGACTGCAGAGCAAAGCCCTGCGGCCAGCACCCCTGGGGGTAGAGGGCACAGCCCCTCCTGGGAAAGCTAGGTGGCGGCCCAACCTGTTCTGTGGCCTGAGTTCAGCCACTTGAGTCGGACACAGCCCTACCTAGATGCCCCTGGCAGAGAACAGCAGCAGCGGTTCCTGCTCCCGACCATAGCGTGGGCCTGCAGGTGGGTTCCACCTGTCACTGCTGGTCAGTGCAACTGCAGTTGTCACAGGCAATTATGAGTGACAACAAGCGCCACCTTTTAAATTCCCTACGCGTCCCTGCTTCCTGGGATGCCTATCCTGTGAGAAAAACACAAGAAGTCTATGGGGACCAGACTTAGGCTTGCAAAGCCTCTGCCCAACACATCCCTTCCATCCTCTAAGTCCCCCACAAGACTCAGGTCCGTGCAGATCACTAGCTGCCACCACGGCCCACCTCGGTCAACAACCGCCCCGACGGTTTGGAAGCAGCTGCCGCCGCCATCCTGCCCACTGGTTCGAAGGAGGCGGGGCTGCTCCCCTCAAGGCCGGGAGTATTAGGAAGGGCTACAAGTCTACACTCGGGGCTGTGGGCTGTGCCTGGCAGGGACAAGCACCCTTGGGGTTGCACAGGCTTCTGTGTCACCAGCAGTGTCCCCAGGCCTGGGCGGAGTGACTGAGCCAGCAGGAAGCTGGAGTCAAGGCCAGCTCCACCTAGGGGCTGGGATCCTACACCCTGGGCCTACGGTCAGTACCCTCACTCGGCCACCTATGCCAGAAGCCTGAGGTTGCAGCGGGCCACCTGCTTCAGACTGCAGCCGGGCAGCTGGTTCCCCTCGCTGTGCCCGAGCGCTGCCATCTGGGGAGGGGAGGTGAACAGCCTCCCTCGAAGGCCTTCAGAGGATACAAGCCTGGCGGGCAGATGTCCATGGAACCACTCACCACCACCCGTGTGATCATGTATTATCTAAACTTTGGTCAGAAATAAGGCCAAGGCACACACTTAAGTGGGTCGAGAGCTTGGAGCCGCAGAAGCCCCACACTTTTCCGGGCAGGCTGGGGACAGAGACAGGTAGTGAGATCACCCAAGGGAGCTGTGCTGTGAATACCAAGGGCAGGCGGGTGGCCTCGTGGTCATCTAGTACAGCTGGCCCAAGCGACACAAGCTCCCAAACTCGCTGTCTGGTGCCACAGAAGAGCACTTGGACCCCAGTGGGCTGGCTGCTCATGGTGTGCTGTGGCCTCAGTAAGGCAGGGACCCTGGCACCTCCCTCCCTCCCTCTATGTGTACAGTACTGCTCTGGGTTCTGGGGCTTGAACGAGGCACAGGAGGCAGGCACTGTGCCTGCTCTCCACCAGGTGACAAGCTCCTGAGGGAAGCAGGCAGGGGTCAGCCACTCCGAAGGGACATCGGACCAAGCTTCAGGCAGAGGACAGCTAGCAAAGGGGCCTTCCGCCAGGGTGAGGGTTTTGCCATCCCCTCGTGGGCTGCACAGGAGTGGACAGGCAGGTGGAAGCCCTGGGACACAGCCTCGCTGGTGACACAGCAGCTCAGCAAAGGATGCCACTTGCCGTAAGCTTTCGGGAGACTCCTGTGCCCGCATTCTTAAGACAGAAACCATAGGCCGGCTATTCTCTACATGGAGCCTAACACGACCAGCACCGGAGATGCGGCCACCGCACCCCACCAGGGATCTCAACGAGGAACTCCTGGGCCTAGAACCCACTTGAGGTTTTCCCAGTGGGCATCGTGGAGACTGATGGTCAGCGTGAGGGGCACAAGCTACAGACTCCCTGTGCTGAACGTCTGTAAAGGACCACCTCCACTGCCACCAGCACCTGACCCAGGGCACGCCAGCAGACCCCAGAGGCGGGACACGAGTCTCGAGAGCACTCTGTTAAGGGAGAGCAGTGACCACCCCAAAGGTCCCTTTTCCCCAAACTTAACTCCAGAGATGTAGCCCCAACCACTGGCCTTGACTCTCAGGGAGAAAAAGAGTAGCCAGAACTTAACTGCCCCTGGCACCCAAGCCTACCACCTGGGGAGAGCGTGACAGGCGTCAGCTCAGGGAGGGCTCTGCACAGCCTGGACCTCACGTGGACACCCCTTCCCCCACGAGGGTATCTGCAGGCAGCAGGCCCACCCGTGTCCCACCTGCCCTCTCTGACAACTGCATCCCCTTTCCTCCTCCGCTCACTGGGGTGCGGAAAAGAAGCGCACTGTTTGCTCCGTAAATACGGCCCATGACAACTCACGCAGACAGGGCCACTTTCTGCCAACCTGTTACTCACGCGGCAGCCGCCACCCCAGAAGTCGGGATAACCCCGTCACCAACACGGGTCTCCAAGGAAGAGGAAGAACAGGAAGCACCTGGGTGCCCCCGTGCCGCCGCCTCCCGCTCGGCCCGCCCCGCCTGTGGTCACTAGGAGGCCCGGCCGCTGGGGGGGCCCTCCTGAAGCTGCCCCCGGCGCCCACCCACCTCCAGGGCCTCCAGCGTGCTGAAGCTGGCGATGGCGAAGCCGTCGATGACCTCCTCCTCCTGCGAGCTGGACTCGCGGCGTCGGCGGCGCGGGGGGCGCGGGGGTGGCGCGCCGCGGAGGCCCGCGTTCTCCTTGCCCGGTCCTGGCTCGGGCTCGTCGCCCGACGACGGGCTCTGCGCGCGGGCGTCCCGGGCGGCCTCCCGGCGCCGGCCCCGGTCTCGCTGCGCGCGCGATCGCCGGCTCGGCCGCACCTTGGCCTCCATGGCGACGCAGCGGTGGTGACCTTGGCGCCCCAAACCGCCGGCTACGCCGCGCCGCCGGGCTGCGAGGCCGCCGCGCAGGCTCGGGGCCGGGCCGGGCCGGGCATGCCGAGCGCGGGCGCTCGATCGGCGCCCGGGGCCGCGCGCCCTGGAACCCCGGCCCGGGCCCGGCTCTTAGCGGCCCCCGGCCGGGCCACCGGGGGCGCACCCCATGGCGATCGGTGGCAAGCGGCGGCGGCGGGCGACTAGGAGCGGCGACAGACGGCCAGGCTGCAGGCGTCGGGCTCGCGAGGCTGCGGGGCAGCGACGGCGACCGAGCGGATAACAACTGACGCACTTCCGCCCGACCCGAGCACCAGAGGAAGTGGGGTCCGCGGCGCGAACCCGCCCGCCCCAGCCACGCCCCGGGCGCGCCACGCCGGGACACGCCCACCCGCGCTCCGCCCCGCCCCGCCCCCCGCGCGCCGCGCTGGGTAAGCCCCGCCCCGAGGGCCGCCTGGGTCTTCCGAGGCCCCGCCCCGCCGCCAGCCTCCGCCCCTAGGCTCTGCCCTCCGTCGGACCGCGCCGCTTGTGCTCAGCCCCGCCCCGAAAATGTGGCTGAGTGCCCCGGGCCCCGCCTTTTCCTTCTGGGTGCCTGCGGCCTGCGCTGGGCCGGGACGAGGCCGGCTTCTCGTCAGCCCCGCCCCGCACCCTGGCCTCACCGCGGTGGCCGCGCCCTCCCGGTCCCCTGCCCAGCGTCCCGGCCCCTGCCGCAGGTCCTCGGAGGTCCGCGACCCCCTTCCGGCTCCCCCGTGGACGACGCGGGGTCTTGGCTGCCTCCCGGGACTCTAAGCAGGGAGGCGCAGGCGAGCAGCAGGGGTCCTGCCGGGGGGGACCGGGCGGGCGTCCTTGCCTCGACCTCTGCGAGCAGCCTCGCGCTCCGCTTGGCCGGCGGCTGCCAGGTAGGCTCCGGCGGCGGGAGTTGGGGGTCCAAGTCGGCTCGAGCACGGTGAGCTGCTTTTTTCCTGGTAGGGGCTGCCGAGCTCAGGGGCCCCGCCGGGAGAGCCTTAGGGTGGGGATGCGCCCGGCACGGCTTGACCACGTGCCACCCCCCACCCCAGGCACCCCCGATGGCGCCGCGATGTGGCCTTAGACGGCGACCCTTTGACCTTTGAGCCCCTGTGCATGTGACCTGACACCAAGGGGTAATGTGCAGAATTGGAGCAAAGGCTTACTGAGGTGACATCGGTGGCCAAGAAGGCACCTGGCCCTGTTCACCCAGTCTTGCTCACCCCGCCCCCCTGGGCTCCTTGAAGCGGCCTGGTTGTCACATGCCTGCGGCCATCCCTGCGCAGCTGGGAAGGCCGCTGTGCTGGCCACTCCCAGCCTCCCTCCTCTCCCTATTCCAGTCACTCCTAGCGCCTCGTACTTGGGTGAAAGCCTTGGAGGAGCGCAGATCGAGACCTGCCCGCTCGTGATCAGCGTGGGTGAGGCCTGCGCGCTGCGTTTCAGGGGGCATCCAGACTTCCTGGGGCCTGTGGGGACCACTCTGCTCCAGAGACTGCCCACACTGATGCTGTAGGGGCCCCTTCGGAATGCCCTCCAGCCAGGGGGGTCACTTGGAAACTCTTCTGAGGTTCTCATTTTCACATTTTCAAGTAGGGAAATAAGCTTGCTTTACTTACCTCGGTCTCCAGGGATGCGGGTTCTGGGGAGGGGCAGGATCTCTGGAGACCCCTGTGAGGACTTCCTTTCCGGGTCCTTCAGATTCCTGTACCACCCCTGCTTTCTTGTCCCCAGGTGCCTGGTCTCCTTTGATCTATTTCTGGGTGGGTGGCCAGTGTGGGACCAGCTGCCGTTTCTCTGAGACTTAGCTCTCTCCTTCTCCCCTGGGAGGCCTGGCTTTGGGCCTGGGGCATGGCTGCCGGCAGGCTGGGGCGGAAAGCAGCGTGCTACAGGCCAGCTGGGGTTGAGCGTGACCTGGGACAGGGGCCTGCGTCCCTGACCTGGGTCGTGCTGCGCATCTTAGAGGCTGAACACCCCACAGAGGACAGAGCTCCCTCCTGAAGTGTGGAAGGGCACCCCATATCCCACGTGGTTTCCCATGATTCGGAGCAGAGCTGGTACACTCTCCCCCATCCCCCTAGTTTCCAGTGATCTGGCCTAGTTGAGTGCGCATACCCTTTCTCTCGTGGACCTGGATGGGTGAACAGAGCGCACAGGGCACAGAACCAAAGCATGCAGACATGGCTAGCCACCGTGGACCTCTTTGAAAGCTGGTAAGGGCAACTGAGAAATAGGGTTCATGCCTTATTTTTTGTTTGTTTGTTTATGTATTTATTTATTGACTTATTTTTAGTGCTGTAGATTGAACTCAGGGCTTTCACAGTAAGCTACATCCCCAGCCCACTTTTATTTTTGATCTTGAGACAGTCTCGCTGAGATGTCCAGGCTGTGCTCAAGCTCAGGGTCGCCCTGCTCAGCCTTCCCCAGTGCTGGGATGACAGGCCGGTGCCATGGCGCCTGCCAGGTGGCCGGGGACCCCTGCAGGGCTGGGGGATTCCTGCACCAGGCCAGCCTGTCCTACTTGAGCCCTCCACCTTCTGCAGTCCTTTGGTGAAGGGCTACGCTCCTTCGGCCCTCGGTGCCATCTGTGCAGGGTGTAGCTGGCGGTGCCTCCCCCGTGAGCCAGAGCCTTGAACAACATGGGCACCACTGTCCTATATCCTGCCTCCCAGGTTCCTAACGTGGGTCTGAGCTGTGGCCTGGCAGTCGCCTCCCAGCAACTGTGTGGCACTGATCTGGGGACCATGCTTTTTTTTTTCTTTTTTTCTTTTTTTCTTTTTTTTCTTTTTTTTTTTTTTGGAAACAGGGTCTCGCTCTGCAGCCCAGGCTGATCCTGAACTCACTGTGGAGCCCAGGCTGGCCTTGGACTCACTGCAATCCTCCTGCCTCAGCCTCCCGAGTGCTGGGATTACAGGGGTGTGCCGCCACGCACAGCTTATGTGGTGCTGGGGAATTGAACAAAGGTATTTAGCAGCTGCTAGGCAAGCGCTTTAACCTCTGAGCCATAACTCCAGCCCCCGGGAACCACACTTTGGCAGCCAGCCGGTACTGATAGAAATGACCCATGATGCAGTGCGGTCCACCCGCTGCCTCCTTGGCTCATCCTGCCACCCCTCCCCTCTCTTGCCCACTCATTCCGAGGTTCTGCACAAGAGGCAGCTGTCTGTCTTTTCTCTGTCCTGGTCCCAAACCTCAGTGCTCCTTTCCTGACCTGGGGCCCAGACCAGCCCACATGCCAAGCTCTAGGACTTGTCCTTTCTGTGGACCCAGAGCAGAGGAGTCCTGTGCCTCCTCCACCTGCAGGCACCTAGCAGTCCCCAGCCCAGGCCCCCACCTGGCCGCCTTCTCCAGCCCAGCGACCCACTTGGCCGCCGTCTGCATCCCAGGGCCGCCTGGGCCCTGCTCCGTACCCCTATCTCCTCTCGCCTCGTCTCTCTCTCCTCCTCCCCCTTTTCCTTCTTCTTCCGCTCTCTCTGTCCCCAGCGAGGCTTGGGTAAGCTAACTAACATGAAATTGAGTCCAAACTTCAACTTTCTCCAGCCTGCTGCGATTGTCTTCATAAGTGAGCAGCGGCATCTGTGGTTTGGGGTCAGACATGCCCGTAGGGTAGCAGCCAGAGAACACGCTTCCCTTCTGACAGGCCGGTTTCCGCGCACCCTCTGGAAGCCCTGCCTGTGGTACGGGCACCTGTGATTCTGCCTCCTGCCCACTTCCGTGTGTTTTGGGCACTGTCACTCAGCACCTCTGCTGCTTGCGTCCTGGTGGTTGTGCCACACCCCGGGGGTCTGGCTTCTGGGATGACTCTCGTCGCTTCTGTTTGGGAAAACAGAAACAGCTCAGTATTTGAGCAGAGACGGGTTTAGTGTGGAGATCGGGCACGTGAATGCTGGCAAGGCCTTGGGCTCTGGGCCTCGGTCCTCAACCTGAGGAGCTGCTGGTCCACAGCCCTTGCTGTCACCTCCAGTGTCTGGAACTCCTCAAAGCTGGTCATTCCGAGTATTGCCAGAGCCTCTCCGTGCAGGCACCCTCAACCTGCTCAGCCCAGACAGTAGGGCCACCAGAGCGAAGCCCCCCAGGAACAGCGTGTGGGGAAGCCTTCCAGCCAGAGGGGTGTGAGGGGCTGTGGGAGGAGCAGCTGCGAGAATTTTGGGACGCTGAGGGGGTGGAGTCATCTGGAAGCCCAGAATGGAGGTGCCTGGGATGGGTCGGGACCTTTCCAGTCTCCTGGAGTAGCCAGAGCCTTTGAGGGGGCAGCCCTGGTGAAAGCTGAGGGGAGCTTCTGGAGAAATGGCCATTTTACAGACCGTTCCCGCAGTTCTGTGAAAATGGTGGGCCGAAGTCACTGCTTCTGTGACCCTGTCGGTGACTCCAGGAGGAGACGTACTGCTGATCCCGGCACATGGATGCTGGGGTCTGGGGAAGTCGGCTGTGGGCCTGGTCCCTCCCCAGTCTTTCAGACCATGATTTCTGCTTCCCAGAGAGGTGGCAGGAGAGCCTGGAGCCGGCGGCCAGGAAGACAGTGTGGCCAGCCAGTTTACATCCTTACGGCCGTCCCTGGAGAGGATAGGTCCTTCTCACGTCTTTCTCCCCCATCATCCTGAGAGAGGCCTCTGTACAGGAGCTGCTGAAGGTCTAGGCAGGAAGACATTTGGGCCAGAACTTGAGTCCAGCGTGGAAGTGTGTGATGGGGAAGCACAGAGCACAGGGTGGTGCAGTGTGTGTGTGCGTGCGCGCGTGTGCGCACGCGTTGGGGTGGGAGAAGAGACAAGGGAGAGAGGACTGAGGCAGAGGGGACAAAGGGGAACGTTGGAGATGGAAAGAGGGAATGGAGAGGATGAGGGTGGAGAAGGGACAGAGATGGGACAAGCAGGGAGAGAGCAGACAGAGGCAAAGGGGACAAAGGAAGGGTACGGAGATGGAGGGGGACAGGCAGGGCGAGAGGACAGAGAGGAGAGACGCAAGAGGAGGGCAGCAGGGGAAGGAGCAGATCACTTGGGGCTGCTGTCCCTCCAGATCCCAGGGGACTCACTGTGGAAGCCCCACCTGTCTGCTGCCGATTCTCCCCTTGGCTGGGCCTTGTGTCAGACTGCTAGCTGGAGCTGGTGATTGGCTGCTTGGACCCCACTGGGAGGTGACCCACAGGTGACTATAGCACTGGGCCATGCCCAGCCCTGCAGGGCTTCCCTGCCCTCCTTGCCTAGGCCTGCCAGTGAAGTTGCCCTGATGGTCCATGTTACCCTTGGCACCCGGGTCTCAGCAGAGCCTTTCCCGGCAGCCTGCGCCGCTTGGGGCTCTGCTGGGGGCCTGCGGGGAACAGGGCGACAGAGCCCTCTACCATGTACCAGCGGAGCTGCCCTGCACCATCTGGCCCCGTGGAAACAACCAGCCTCTCCATGCAGAGGGGACCCAGGGTGCCACGGGGCAGGCCATAGTTGCTGACCCTCGGGGCTGATCCTGCCAGAGACTGTCAGGTCTGCCCCTGTAGGAGGACAGGGCAAACCCCGCGAGTGCTCCCCACCACCCAGGGGACAGGATAACTGCTGCTTGTGCCGGTGGTTTTCTGCTGTGCTGTGATATGGCTGTCCTTGCCTGGTCTGGCTCCTCCTGCTGCTCACTGATCCCCCCTCTGTTGCGGGCTTCATCTAACTCCCACTCAGGGTCCTGCACCCCCACCCACAAGACAGAGGCGCTGCCTGCTTCCTGTGGCCTTGCGCAGAGCCGGGAGCGGAGGGTCACCCAGATGGTGTGGGGACCCGTGGAGGCCGAGGAGCCGTCCCTGATGCCTGGCCCTCAGGCACTGCGGGCGTCTTCATTTGTTTGGCTTCCTTGTATTTGATGATCTCAAAGATTTCAAAAAGTCCCAGTCGAGGATTTTGTGGGTTCCCTATTTGATATTCCCTGACACACCTCTGTAATTAGCTATGGTTATGGTCTTGAACGGAGGCAGAGTCCATGTCCACATGTGACCCTGCGTGAGCACCCTGTCCACATGTGGCCCCGTGTAAATGCTGTGTCCGTGGGCGCCAGGCTCTGGACCTCCTGCCCTGAAGGTGTCGGAGTATGGCAGATGGACGGTCAACAGCGGGGAAGAGGCAGAGGGGGTGGGGAAGAGCGAAGAAGGAAGCGGTGGTGCGGGGAGGGGCCTGGGGGAGGGTCAGCACCCAGAAGTGGCCCAGTCCTGGGGGCTGGCCACAGATGGCTCCCTGGACTTTGTAGCCTGGAGCAGTCTCCAGATGTCCTGGATCCATGGATGTGCACTTGGGCAGGGCGAGGCCAGCTGAGCTGCTGTCAGATGGGTCACCTGGGAGGCTTCTTCCGTCCTTACTCGGGGCAGGACAGTAGGAACAGGCACTGTGTGGCAGTTGCAGTAGAGCGGAGTCTGGTCAATTTCCAGTGACGGCCCTAGGTACCGAGTAATGAGAGGCAGCTTCTTGGGCCAGGACATGCCCCGTCTAGGGATGCGTGGAGTCGTGGCCATTGCTACACTGCGGAGACCTTGTTCTGGCTGGAGTCCATCCCCAGGCTCGTGCCCCCTCCCCAGCCCCACCACGTGCTCCCAGCTCCTCCTGCAGCAGCCCAGGGGGAGAGAGAACCATTCATTTAATCTGCTCCTAGGGATTCAGAAAGGAAGTGCAGAGGTGTCCCAGGGCAGCACTGGCTCTTGATGCGTGTGCGCAGCAGTGCCAGCCTCTGTGAGCTCCCCCATGATAGCAACTTCCTGTCCCACGCCGCCCCCTTCACCTGCTTCATCTCCCATGGAGCTGAACCAGGAAGAATCCCAGGTGCTGCCAGGAAGGAGCTAATTCCTCCCTGAGCGAGGCCAGCGCTCCTCCACCCTCCCCGCCTGCCTGGCTGCCATCCAGGTCCCAGCCTCCAGGACTCCACCTGCTTCCCCGGCCTGCTCCCACGGGCTGCTGCCTGGCCTTGGCCCGGGGCCGCATGACAGAGCCGGGTGGAGGGCCAGGCCAGGGCTGACTGCCTTGGGCACCTCCTGCCGCCCTGCCCTCCCTTTTCCACCACTGCTCTCCCGCCCAGCTGCTGTGACTCCCATACTTCTGCTCTGAGTCGGCTGGGCCAAGAAGCCACGCCAGTCCGTGGCTGTCAATGTCAGCCCCCTTGGGCGGGGGCGTTGGACCCAGCTCTGGCTGGGAGAAGGAGGGAGAACTGTGTGGAGTCTGGGGTGCCCCATGAATGTCTTCTAGCCCATGAAACCCATGCAGATCACTTTTTTCCATCTCTGCTTTTCTCCTCCAGGATTTTCTACAAACTTTAGACTTTGGGAGCCCCTCGTGTGGAGGATTCTGGGAGCTTACAAACACCAGGCCAGCTGGCCGAGGACAGCAAGTTGGGGCCCTCAGACTAGAACCTGTCAGGGGGTCTATTTCCACCAACCTGAAAAACAACTGTCCTCTGTCCTCCAGGTCCAAACGAAGTAGGCAGCCTGAGAGAAGGACACCACATGGTCACCACATGGCCAGGATGAGGACAAGTCTGGTGCCACAGGCCTGTAATCCCAGCACTCTTGGAGGGTGGGACAAGACGATCACAAATTCAAGCTTAGCTTGGGCAAATTAGCAATTTTGTGAGAACTTGCCTCAAGAAAAAAGGGGGCTGGGGATGTAGCTCAGTGTGATGGTTCCAGGCTGGATCCCCACAAACACATACACAGAGAAAGAGAGAGAGAGAGAGAGAGAGAGAGAGAGAGAGAGAGAGAGAAGGCAGAGCAGATCTTACTGCCCTGCAGGTCGGCATGCTGGTCACTCAAGGCATGTTTGTCTAAAATCTAGTAATACAAGTTTAACTAGCCTTAACCTCCACTGGCCCGTCTCCCCCCCTCAAGACCGAGGACACCAGGATAAGAGCAGCTAAGCTGCCAGGATTTGCAGGGATACTCACCAGGCAGCATTTATAGCACCCTTGTTCTTGGTCTCCTGCCCTAAACCTGCTTCCACTTGGGATCTCAGGAGAACAGAAGCCTTGGAGCCGGATCACCCCATGACAAGGCATCCCTTTAAGTGGGAGCGTGACCCCGTGAAAAGAACCGAGGCTGCCCCCTGAGCGGGAGCCACCACCTCATGGGAACTGATCTGGACGACTTCTGTTGGGCTGGTGGCCCAGGCCTTGTAATACCAGTACCCTCCGGGAGGCAGAGGCAGGAAGGCAAGGGGTGCAGAGAGCCCCGCCTGAATAACTCAGGGACCTCGTGAGACCCTGTCTCAAAAAAAAAAAAAAAAAATAGTGCTTGAGATGTAGCTCAATATGAAGGCCTTAAGTTGGAACCTCAGTACCTCGGGATGGCGGGATGGTGGCTCGGGTGGCCGAGAAGAGAGGGCTCCCGGGCCACCTCGCAAAACCAGTTCTGACTGCCCAGGCCTGAGGCTCTGGAAGGCTGCCTTAAGGACCAGTGCTCTGCTTCTGCGGGTTCCAAAGTGATAATCCACCTTTATCCTTGAGCAGAGCCAGCCTGAGGCAAGCGCTATAGGCGACTTTGCTTTGCCTGCAGACAAGTCTCAGGTGCACAGTGGCTGCACAGTGCTTGAGCAGAGCGGGAACATCCAGCTAGATCCAGACTCCCCCTCCCCACTGGCCCAAAGCAGGGGTCAGGGATAGCCCTGGACGACGCTGCTGGCTGCCATCGTCCCTGCGGCCTCTCCCTCCTTCCAAAAGTAAAACAAGATTCGGGAAGGACTTTGTGACAGAAAGGGTGCTGAGGGTCACTCTAGGCTAGTCCTGGGGGTCCCCTGCTATGGCAGGGCCTAGGCCAGAGTCCCTAGTTCAGCCAGGGCTGTGGAGACCTGGGGCTGCTGCTGGGGACCGACCTCCTGCCTGAGTGGACATGGCTGTCTGCACCTGCCCCTGGACTCGGTCCCTGCTGCAGAACTGCTCTCCAGAGTCAGGGCTGCGTGGAGCTTCTGCTGCCCCCGCAGGTCCCCGCTGGGCCCCTAATACCCACCAGGCTCCCACTGTTCCTGTGTCCTGGGCTGCTTGCTCTCTCTCTCTCTCTTTCTCTCTCTCTCTCTCTGAGGCAAGTTCTCGCTTGGTAGCCCAGGCTGGCCTCAAACTCATGACAATCCTGTCACAGCCTCTCAAGTGCTGGGGTGACCGGCATGTGCCACTACGATTGGCCTAGGTCTCCCTGGGCCATGGTCATGGTAGGTCTTACCTTCCACCAAGCAAGGGTACACACACCTGCACATGCGTGTGTGTGTGTGTGCATGTGCGTGTGTGGTCAGCCAGCCCTGCAAGCAGAAGTGGGTCAACTACCACGCTTGGTTTCTGGGTCACACAGATGGGAGAACGTCCCTGGTCCCAGCTGCCCACGTGGGTCCTGCAGCCCGTACTCCATCGGTTCACGTGCTTTGCCAAGCCTGTGACCCTGACCCGCCCCACACTACCCTGCTTGCCTCTTCAGCTGAAGTCTGCAGAGAAAACAGCCAGCCTCCTCCAAACTCAGGAAGGCCCTCTGGGCTTTCAGTGTGGCCAGTCCAGCGCCTGCCTGGACCCCTTCCTGGTCCGGCCTGCCCCACGGCCTTCCCGCCTCCTTCCTTTCCCCGCATCGGTGTCAGCACCCCACCCCCCTGCTCTCTAGGACTAGCCCCCTGCTCACAGAGGAGACCCACCCAGCGCCCTGCCCTGCTGTGTGCCCTGGGGCTGATGGCTGTGCACAGCGGCCACATTTCTGGCTGCAGCTCAGCTGCTTTCTCCACCCCTGGACCCGCTTCCGGTGCCCTGGGCTGACTCCTTCCTCCGCCACATTCTCGGCATTCCTCCTCTCTCAGTTTGGCCCCTTCACCCCTCCTCCACTGGCCTTGTGTGGCACCCTGGGGCCTTTACACCACTGTGCAGTCGTCCAGGGACTCAGCCCCCATAATGGGGCCCTCATGCTGGTGGTCAGCACCCAAACCTCCGCAGCTGCTGCCCAGCCAGAGGGTCCCTTGTGCAGGGCAGCCCATGTCCTCTTCCCACATGCCACTACCCCCAGAACCCAGCTGGCAGCCAGCTCTGCTTGGAGCCTCTAGCTATGGAAACACCAGAACAGACTCAGGGACTGTGTGCTCAGCAAGTGAGCTGGAACCCCAACCTGGGAGAGGTTCTCCCCCCAACCCTACTTAGGAAGGTGCAGGTAGAAGTACTCCTCACCCAGTCCAGGCTTCGGACCTGGCGACACCAACTGTTTCCAGAGCTCCTCTCCAACCCAACCCCGGGACACCCCCACCTTGAGCTCTGGGCCCGGGGCAGGAGCACGTCTGTCCTGTAGTCCTGGGGCGCTGGGAAAGTCTGGAGAAAACCTGTGGTTAATCTACTTTCATTGTATTCTTTTCTTTTCTTTTTTTTTTTTTTTTGAGACAGGGTCTTGCTCTGTAGTCCAGGCTGCTCCTGAACTCACTGGTGTAGCCCTGGCTGGCCTTGAACTCTGGGCAATCCGCCTGTCTCAGCCTCCTGAGTGCTGGAATTCCAGGAGCGTGCCACCACACCCAGCTGTACGTGGTGCCGGGGAATCGAACTCAGGGCCTTGCTCTTGCAAGACACCTGCTGTGCCATCCCTCCAGCCCTTCCTTGTATTCTTGTAACCCTCTGTGTGGCCTCACGGGTGGCCTGTGGCTCCCTGATCAGCCCGCCTGGCCGAGTGGGAAGCTGCCCAGAGTGGCCACGGAGCTGGGCACTGCCGATGCTCAGCCTCTTCTCCCAGGAACCAGGTGAATCTCTGCAACTGAGCGTGGCCATCCTGGCCCCGCAGGCTGCAGTGTGACATGCTGGTGGGAGTCACGTAGGCTGCATAACCCCTACTGGGGGACCCAGCTTTGGTGTCCCTGACCCTCAGGGGAGGCTCAGGGAGACAGCCTAGGCCTGGGCGCTCTTCAACGCGGGCCCACAGGGTCTCCTGGGCTGGTCCTGGAGGGCCTCTGGGGCTGGGCCCACAGGGTCTCCAAGGTACAGCTGTGAGCGCCAGCTGACAGGTGGCGGGCGGCAAAAGTGGCTTTTGCTCATCTGCCCTGTGCCAGCCTGGCCCTGGGGTCTTAAGGGTGTCAGCTCACTTTGTCCTGAGGACACTGACACAGGTCCTGCTCTTGTCAGGGAAATCGAGGCACCTAGAAGCAAGACCACTGGTCAAGGTCATGCAGGGGCGAAGTGGTGGGCTTCCACCCCGCAGACAGGGCGTGCACAGGTATGCACCGTGAGTAGTGCTGATGGGCAGCCCTGGGGTCCCAGGCCCTTCTGTGCACTGTACTGGGGCCCCTGCTGCCTGAGGTCCTGTGTGGGAGCCCAGTAGACACTCATGGCTCCCTGCCCTGAACGTGAGAGGCAGCTGCTGGCTCTCACACTCAGCCAGCGGGTCCACAGGGCCCTGCAGGAAGAGCTGTGGGCCAGATGTCCCCACGGTGGAGGTTCTGGGCAGAGAAGGAAAGTGGGGACTTGCGAAGCCCAGAGACCCTAGGGGCAGCTGCCCAGCATCGGGGATGCCTCCCAGGCACAAGCAACTCAGTCCCAGCCCTGAGGCCAGCAGGGCCTACTTGCTATTCAGTGGACCCTGGCAGGAGAAGGGGCGCATGTGGAGCCCCCAAAACAGCCTGCACCCCTTTCCGCCCTCCGCAGAGACCCCCAGTGGAGGCCAAGGGCTCTGATGGGTCCTTGGGGTTCTGGCAGTACCCCCCTTGGCGCTGCCCTGGGCTCTGTCAGGGCCGGTGGGGGTGTACTGCTTCGTGCTCCAGCCCCTATGCTCTCCTGCACCCCTGCAGAGGGGCGAGAGGCTGCCTCCCGCGCCCAGGCAGACGGGGAAACGGGCAAGGAAGTCCTCAGTCCTGACGGCTTCCAAACATCTCCACCAGGAGCCTGAGTGAGGGCGCAGCCCCGGTCTTGGGCAAATTCCTGGAGAATCCAGACGTGGTCTCCTTCCCCATGAAGGGTCTGCAGACCAGTCTGATTTTCCAGTTCAGAAGTCTGGGATCAGCCGCCCTCCCCCCAGAACCCCATGCCCACAGGGAAAGAACCTTTGAGAGTCCAGGGTGCCCCCAACCTGGACCATCGAGGTGTCTCTGTCTCCCCTGGAATGGTTTGTTCACAACCACGGGGCCTTTGCACTGGCCTGCCTTCTCCACTTCCTGCCGTCACAGGCCTGGGTCCCTGTCACCAGGTCTGGGAAATCCAAGGTTAGGGCATCTGGTCTTCTGAGGCCTTCTGGTACGTGGCCTTACGGCCAGGGTGGTGTGGCATTAACTTCCTCCGTGGCCTGGTCCCTCCTAAAAGCCGAGCTCAGCACAGGATTGCACATGCTCAGCAGGAAAACCCACCCCAACCCATGGCCCACCAAGGCCCATAGAGTCCCCTCGGGCCCCTTGGCTTGTCCCCATGCCCAGGGCTGGGGAAGTGGGGGCCGCTGCTTCTGTACCCTCCCGCAGGAGGGCCCAGCTCCACTACCCAGAGGCCCCTGGGCAGCTCAAGGCTCACCCAGATGTCAGGGTCACTCCTTCCACGTCATATTCACAACAGGGGTGTCAGGTACCAGCTGTCACCAGGTCCCCAGGGGACAGTCAATGAGCAGCCCCTGAGGACATGTGACAGGGAGGGCGAGCCTGGGTTTGGTCAGGTCACTGAGCTGGGGATGCACATGTCAGTGTAGCAGACTAACTAGCCTTGACCCAACAGAACCAGAGCCCAGAACACCGTGCAGCAGAGGCTGGCGGAACAGTAGATGGCTGGTTCCCCAGTTCCCCCGGGAGACACTCCTGACAGAAGGGCAGGTCCCAGCTGTTGCTTAAGCAAAGCCCGGTATTCAGCTGCAGGATCCGGAGGGGTGGGTCCCCATGCCCACCAGCTGCCCGGCCTGGCAGGCCCACCCGGGGTCCTGAGAGCTGTGGGGGAGGTGGCGGGCCCTCAGGGCTTGGAGACGCCCCGATTCAATTGCATCCATGCTGCATCGCGAGCCAGGATCACACAGCCTTCTCTCTGCCTCCCCCAGGAGCTACGGGTGGCTCCCTGTCCTCGTCACGCGCCGTGCCTCTCCAAAGATTACCATTTTAACAGCTTTTGTATAGATGCGGAGAGGCAGTTTCCTTTAACAGTGCATAAATCTAATTCCCTCTGCACTCAATTTTCTCGGGCTGCAGAATCAATTTGGGCCTGTCAGGATTTTATCCCGAGTCTATTAACACTGGCCCTTTCCTCCTGCACCCGGGAGCTCCCCGTTCCAGACTCTATCCAGCAGAGGAGAGGCCCCCTTGGTGCAAACCAACAGCCTTTTATCTCCTTACAACAAAATCTAATTAGGCGTGAAGGGGTCTGGCTGGGGAGGCCGTGTCCAGGCTGTAGGCCCGAGGCCCTGTCACAGCCCTTCCGCCCACTGTCACCGCTTTGACGGCCGTAGCGGCGCTGCCCACCCGGAGGGGGCCTCAGTGCTCCCTCTCGGGCCCCTAGGAGTCTCTCTGGGGTGTCTGCGCCACAGCCGCCCAGGGCATCTCTGCATGAACTTGCTGCTGGCCGGGAACGAAGAACAGCAGGGCCGTGCTGCTCAGTTACGACTGGGACCTGTCCTCCCCGCTGCCCCGTAGACACCGTCCTGGTGGAGGGTCAGCCGCAGAGGTAGCAAGGGGCTGGAGGGCGAGGAGCCCGGGGGCAGCAGAGCTGGGGGCTCGGGCGCCAAGGGCCTGTCCTCCGCACGGTGGGGTGGTCTCCAGCTCGGGATCGGTGTTGCGTCGCCTGTGCGCTGGTGGGGAGCACTGACCCCCCCGGGGCCTCGGGGAGCCCCCTGCCCTGGGTGGACTCTCAGGAAAGCCACGGTGGGGGCCACCGTGTCGCCTCTGCCCCGTGCTCCCCAGCTCTGGGATCCGGCCCCGGGTCCTGGGCAGCAGGTGCAGAGCGCCGCAAGGGCGACACCCAGTGGCGGAGGCCCGTCTCGCCGCGCGCTCCGCGCCCCGGAGTCGCTGTGCCGGCCACGTGGAGGGCCAGGCTGGTGCCCACGCGGACACGCCCTCCCCTGGTCCGGGAGTGGGGACACCGTAAGGGTCCTGAGGTCTGGTGATGGCGGGTGGGAGCCCCTTGTCAGGAAGAGGGGTGCTGAGAACAGGGCGGAAGACAGCGCGGACCAGGCCTGCGGGGTCACGTGGCCGCAGGTGGCCGCAGCGCCCGCTGCGGAGAGGCCCGACCGCGGGGGAGGGGGATGGGAGGACAGGGCGTGGGCGTGGGGGGCCTTCCTCCCAGGGTGGCAGGTGCCGGCTTGATTTAGAAGGAGGCCGAGGACTCGCCCGGGGCGCACCCTCCCGGGGAGACCCTGCCTCCCGGCCTGCCCTGTGTCAGCCCCCAGCTCTGTTTCCGCAGGGCTCTGCCGTCTCCACCCGTCCCCTCCCTCCGCTCCCGTCCAGGTCTCCCGCTCCCCACGCTGGAGGCCGCAGGCTTGACTTTCCGAGCCTCCGTCGTCCCATCTCCAAGATGGGAGGACAGTAGCCGGACCGGGCCAGGCTGCCGTGAGGACCAGCGTGCCGCAGTGGCTGTGCCCTGCCCCTCAGCAGCAGGGGCCTCAGGGTGGCCCCGGGGCCTGCGGCTGGAGGAGCTGCGCGTGGCCCCTGCGTGTCTGTGTGTGCGCTGCACAGGCGTACGTGGGCGCGCGGCTCGCAGCCCTGTCGTAGGCTGGGCTGTCTGGCAGCTGAGATTCGCCCTCCAGGGAGCCCAGGGGACAGGAATGGGGCATGGCTCATCTCCCCGGCACTGCAGGGCTCCCTCTGTGGTCAGCTGTGTCACCCAAGACGCCTTTAACCTCAGAATGGATTGCTACTTGGACGTAGGGGCGTTGCTGCCGTAGTTAGCAACCAGGTCGTGCTGGCGTAGGGTGGTCCTAAACCAGTGGCTGCCTCCTTACAAAAGGGACCCGTGGGCCCCACACACGGAGGGAAAGCCCTGTGGAGGAGCGAAGCAGAGCTGGGTCGATGCCTCTGTCGGCCCCAAAGACTTTAGCTCCCCCTGCAGGGAGCTGGAGGTGGCCTAGGGGCAGGTGTGCTTCAAAGCCTCAGGTGACCAGCCATCATCCCGGACCGCCAGCCCCCAGGGTGGGTCCTCAGTGGCTTCTGCCCTGGTCCCCTCCACTCCCCAGCTGGGTGGGTGCCTATCCGGGGCCAGGTGGGTGGGGCGTTGCAGGGCGGGCACAGTGGGGCATCCCTGCCGCAGTCTAGTGTCCCTCTGTGCCCCGCATGGAAACTGCCACTGGGTGTCCCTTGTGCCCAAGCCTTCTCCCTTGCCTGAGTTAAACGATTCTTGGGGTAAAAGCTGCCCTGTCCTCCTCTTCCCTGGTGTGGATGGTGACTTTGGGCCAGGAGCTCCGCGGAGGTGGGATGCAGGAGACGCCTGTACATCCATGTGCCCTGTGCACCCTCGTCCCTTTGCCCCAGGCAGCTGCTCACAGGGCCTGCCCAACTCTGCCAGCCTCAGCCACCTTTGGAAGAGGCTGGTGGTGGGCAGGGGGCAGAGGCCGGAGAGAGCCAAGTGGATGGTGTCTGCAGGCAGAGGACCTTGGCCCTGGCTTCTCCACCACGGGGCCCTGGGCAGAACTGTGTTGTGGGACCTGACTCCTGTCTCCTGCCCACTCCCCAGTGTGGAGTCCCAGGGCCTGGCGCAGCGCCTCCCACCTCACAGGGCACTTCTAGCACAGACAGGCAGGCGGTTTATCTGTCACCCACTAACATGAAGACAAGCGCCGAGTCTCTAGGCGAGATGCCTTCCTGCACCAGCCTAAGAACCGCATCCCACCTCCGTGTCTGTGGACGGGGCAGTGTGGCACACTGGCCTGTGTGTGTGAGGTGTGGGCTGTCCACCCCACTTCCTTGTGTTTGGGCTGCAGCTGCCTTGAGAAGCTCCAAGAGCTTCTGCCCTGCAGAAATACGGGGTGCGGGTGGGGGATCAACACTGAGGCTGGGGACAGAGGAAGCAGCCAGCACAGGCCCTGCGCAGGCCAAGCGCTCAGCCTGCAGCCCCACCCTCGGGTACCTGGCTGACACTCCACTGGGGCAGAGGACAGTCGAGCTCCAGGCTTCCTCCCCTCCAGCCAAGACCACCCACTCCGGGTGGTGGGGGAGCAGGCGGTGAGGGTTCAGGGCCAGCGCCTGGGCGCGTCCCCCTGATGACCCCCTCGAAAGCCCTCACCTTCCGGTCCTTGCCTGAGGCTTCCTGGCCCATCCTGTGCTCCCGACACTAGGGTCCCCCGTCCTCTGCCACTCCCGGTGGGCACAGTCTCCTCCTGAAGAGCCACCTGCTCGCCTGGCTGGGGGCAGTTCCTCAGAGGCGGCTCCGCTAGAGGGAACCCTTGGAAGGGCAGGGCGCAGCCGCCTGCTGTGCTCACTCAGCCATCCCTGTGTGCTCAACAGCAGAGCAGATCTTTCAGAATTAATTATGTTTTATTGATTGCTGGGTAAGAGATGAGATGCGTAACCATGTCTCCTGTAATCTCCCTGGAAGGCCCAGCAGGTGCACATGCTCAGCACGGAGATCCTGCCCCTCCCTGCAGGGGGCAGCGCAGCCATGAGGAGGGATGCGGGGGGCCCAGGCTGCAGGGTGGACCACAGGTGGGCACATCAGGCCTGGTCTCCTGAGACTCCGACCACCATACAAGAAATTTCCCTGAGATTTGTGCTGCATCTGATCTGGAAAGACCCCCGCCCCGGGGCAGGTTCTCACACACACTAGCTATTTCCCATCGTCCCTGCCACCCCCACCCAGCTGTGAGTGTCACAGGACAAAGCATGTCCTCCGGACGGCATCCAGGGCCCAAGGGTGGGATCAGGGTCACACTGGAGCTGCCAGGAAGCATCTGCAGCAGGGTGGATGGTGGTGGTGGTGGGGAGTACATGGTTGGCAGATGGGTGAATGATGGGTAGATGGGTGGATAGGTGGGCAGGTGGGCAAACTGCCCACAGAGCCACCTGTTCCGGGATGAGGCTCCAGGGACTCACGTGTTTCCTGGGAACTGTCGCCAGTATTGCGTCTTCAGTGTTGGTCCTACTTGTCTTGTTGCTGGGACAGAATACCCAACACCTACAACTTCAGGGAGGAAAGATTAATTTTAGCTCACAGTTTCAGAAAGTCTCAGTTCAGTTATAGGCAGTTGGAGGGGGTAGACGCACATGGCAGGGCCGAAGAAAGATCTCACAGTATGGCGGAACAGAATCAAGTCTCAGAGGAGGTGGGGAACCAGCACCCTCCCCACCCCCGTCAAGCCCCAAGCACCTGCCCCTCCAGCCAAGCCCCGCCTCCCCACAGTACACCATGCACAGAGAGAGGTACATGGAGCTTTTGGGGGACATTCCAGATCCAACCCATAACATTCAACCCTTGGCCCCCAGTGACCCGTATCTATCTCTTTATGCAAAATGCTTTTAGTCCTCCTTATTTATTTCGAGACAGGGTCTCGCTCTGCAGCCCAGGATGGTCCTGAACTCACTGTGGAGCCCAGGCTGGCCTTGGGCTCACGGCAGTCCTCTTGCCTCAGCCCCCCGAGTGCTGGGATTACAGGCGTGCGCCACCACGCCCAGCTTATGTGGGGCTGGGGAATCAAATCCAGGTACTTAGCGCTTGCTAGGCAAGCGCCTTTACCTCTGAGCTGTCCCTCCAGACCCCATTTAGTCCTTTTTAAAGAGTTGCCAAAGTTTCAACAGTCTCGGCGCTGCTGAAAGAGTCCAAAGTCTCCCCTGGACCCCAAGGCACAGGAGAGGGCTGCCTACGGGCACATGGGTGAGGGGTACAGGCCAGTGCCGTGAGGAAAGATAAGCTTGAGTCACTGCAGAAAAACGGATGCCCTAGGGCACCGTGCTTGGTGAGATGAGCCAGACGCCGAAGGCCAAGGACTGCGTGGGTTCTCCAGTAGGAGAAGCCACGAGCCTAAACAAGCGAAGGAGCAACGGACGAGAGCAAGGAGCCGGGAGGCACAGGGGCCGTGGGAGGAAGAGGAGAGAAAAAGGGAGAAGATCGCGTGCGTGCGCGCCGGCGCCTCCAGCCCAAGGGGACGTGCACGGACCGCAAATGCATGCTCACGAAAAGAAACGTTTTGAGGGCAAAAGAGGAGCTCGTTCTGGCCCTCGCCGTGCTGCGGTTGACCCTTGACGTGTGCCGAGGCAAAGCCAGGCGAGAAGACCAGGAGGCCAGTGACCCCACTCACACGGACCTGCCCGACCCGAGCCCCGCGGAGCTGGGAAGCGAGCTGGGGGCTGGGGGACGGGGTGCAGCGCTCCCCGCGGGTGGTGGATCTTCTCAGGTCCGTGATGGCGGGATGGCACACCCGCAGAATGCACAGAAAGCCATTGACCTCTGCGCCGCAGTGGCCGCCCAGGGAGGAAGCGGACACAGCAGGTTGCATTTGCGGGGTCACGATGCCTGGGCCCTCCTTTCTGGGGGAGCCCCGATGGCCCTTGCCTAGCTAGATAGACTCTTGACATCACACCCACAGGATGTGACCTCACATGGCTGTTTCGAGTGCCCAGAATGGGGAGTGGCCCTGCCTGACCCGGGTGGGGAAGGTGGCTGTTGGGCCTGCACGCAAGATTGGGACCAGGTTGGGGGATGGGCAGGAGCCAATACCTAGGGAGGCTCTGACCTGCAGGAGCTCTGACCCGTGGGGTCCTTCAGCCCCCTGGCCCCGGCCCCATCCCATCCGTCTCCAGGGCTGGGCTGTGTCCCCAACGCACCCTTCCCCCTCTTTATCCACCTGCATACCTGGGCAGTCCCCTCTGTGCCTCTGGCCCCAAGGCCCATGCAGCCCAGAAGCCGTTATCAGCAGCAGGAGAAGCTGCAGTCTATTAAGATTTAAAGAGATTTAATGTCAGAAGACAAGCAGAAGAAAGAATTTAATTTAGTGATAAAAAAAAGTAATCAAGTCTCAGCTCGTGGATGGAGCAGTGGCCCCTACAAAGCAGTTAACCTGGGCTGGTGTCCGGGAATGGGCCACTAGCGGGTCCCTGTCCCAGGACCACGTGAGGCAGGCAGGAGTCCACCTGGAGCAGAGCCAAGAGTGGAAGACACGTTCTCACGCAAAGCTGCCGAGCGCTGTGCCCAGTCGGGGGCGCTGGCGTCCCTGAGCCCCTCTGAGGCCCAGCTGGTCTCCGGAAGTCCCATTTGGAGGCATTGTGCTGCTTCATTGCCGGCGTCTTCCACCTTTTGCAGTCTCAGCAAACGCACCAGCGGTGGGGTTTCCGGGCTCCATTGTCTGTGCTGCAGATGCCCGCAGATTCTGCAGCCCTCGTCTTCACATCTTCTCGGAGGCAGCTGTGGCGTTGCCTGCTGGCGTCCTGGGCAGTGGGGCACAAGCATGTGGGCAATGTACAAAGGACCCGGAGCGCTGTCTGCCCGGGACCGACCCCATGCCATCCTTTCTTTGTTTAAACTCTTCCTACAGCTCCGTCTGCATGTGGAACTTGCCCTGTCCACGTGGGGCCTCATGTCGCCTGCCCCAGCCCCATCCTGCCCCAAGGCTTCCATGCCTCTCCCCTCTGTCTGGAACTTTCCTTGAGGTTCTTTTCTCGATGTGCCGGTTCCCTGGGGCTGATGTAAACTAGCACCACTAAAGAACTAGAAACTGCTTTCTCCCTGCTCCAGAAGCCAAGGGCCTGCCGGACCGAGGGTCTGCCTCTCTAGCTGCTGCTGCTGCTGCTGCTGGCGCCAGGTCCCCAGTGCCCCGATGGTCCTCCCGGTCTGTCTTCTTGTCCCTGTCTCTCTGCACTTCTGAGTCCCAGTCTCCCTCTTCTCTCTTCTTGCTAAGGATACCTGTCCTTGGATTTAGGATCCGCTGTAGACCTGAGATGGCCTCCGCATGAGGTCTATAGCTTAATGACACCTGCGAAGACCCCACTTCCACGTGAATTCCCATCACAGGTTCTGGGGTGAGGACAGGGATGTAGATCCAGTGGGTGGCATTCAGTCCACACCCTCATCACCCAATGGCAGCTGTCATCTCCAGGCTCTCTGATCCCTCAGCTAGAGAGACACTGTCTTTGGCATTTCCCTCCTCTGTTAAAGACCCCATCCCCCTCCACCATGATCCCTTGCTCTCCTATCATGATCCCATCCCCCTCCACTATGATCTCTTCCTTCTACTCTGATCTTCCTTAAAACAGGAGCGATCCTTTTTCAGTGGGCCACCATGATCTGTTCCTGCTACTGGGATCCCATTTCTTCTGCCGTGAGCACATCCATCCATAGCTTCCCTGTGGCTTGCTCTGCCAGTGTCCTCAGAGGGTTGATGCTGGCTGGTGGAAGGCAATGTATATGTAGGGGTGCCCTGTGGAGGTGCTCCTCCTTCTCCACCTCAAGAGGAGACCCACGTGCCCTGTTGCCAACCGCCCCCCCACCCTCTGGCCTCAGGAAGGGGTCCTACGGTGTAGACTTTACACCAAGCCCAGGTCCCTCTGAGCGTAGCTCCTGGGCAGCCCTCCTCAACCTTGGGCCCTGGGCCAGGGAGGTGCAGAGGTCACCCGAGACTCTGGAGGCCCTGGAGATGAGCCCAGAAGGAGGGACAACTGGACCCCGGTGAGGCCCGCTGCTCTGATTTGGGATGCACAGCGCGGCAGGCCATAGGCCCAGGGGTATGGGGCAAGGAGGCTCCGACCAATGGGCTGGGCAGGGCACTGAGTGACAGCTGAGGGTTCCGCCAGGTCTCCTGTGCTGGGAGGTGGCTGTCATACTTCAGCGTGACAAGTTACTCTGAACTCAGCCTTCCTCACAAAATGCCCAAGCGTCCCCTCCCACGTGACTCTGTGGGTCAGGGGCTTAGGAGACATCGTGAGGATTCAGCCCCAGCTACAGCCAAATACTGTTGGGGTGTCAGTGCCCGGAGCTTCTGTGGGGTGGGGTGGTGTCACAGGGCTGGTGGGGCCCACCTCCCATGCCATAGGAGCACCTCCACAGGGAGCAGGGCCTCTCCTGGTCTCTCTGGCCAGTGTCGTTCTGGAGGTACCACTTGGGGTTCAGCTGGTCTGCAGAACAGGTGTGCAGAGGGGCTCTCCGGATACGTGTCCAGGGTCTGAGTGGAAACACTAGACCACGTCTGTCATTGAAACCACAGTCAGTGGCTCAGCGTGCTCAGATCAAATGGTACACTCCAGCTGCCGCCGCTTGGTGCTGCTCTGCAGATGCCTGCTAGTGCCCTGGCCTCGGGCAGTGGGAGACCAGTGCCCGGCCTTCCTTGCAGTGCAGTGGTGGGTGTTGGCTATGGGCTGAGGCGGTTGCTCTTCCGTGGAAGCTGTGACATGGCGGCCAGGGCCACCTTCCGGAGCTGGCTCAGGGCACTGGTTCCAGATTCCTGCCAGGGTAGGAGCTGTCAGAGCGGCCCCTGCTGCTCGGAGTTCCTTGGTTGTGTGGGGCGTGACCGGGAGGCACCGACACCCTTCCTGGGAGCTGGGGATGCAGCTGAGTCGGGAGCCTCACTGGCCACCCCTCCCGTTGGCCAAGGGCTGCTGGGCGCGGACCGCCTGGGCCCACGGGCTGCTGCTCTGCGTCTGGCCACTGCGCCCTCGGCCCAGCAGTGTCTCCCTGAGCTGCACGCGGGCAGCTCCTCCTCCTTGCTCCTCCTGGCACAGTCCTCAGGGGGCTGCGTGGGGTGTCCGCTGAGAAACGCTCGCTCCTGTTTTAATTGAATGTGGAAATGTGTTCCGCCCAAGCAGAGCTGTTATTATTTGCTGTTGAATTTCAAGTAAAATAAAAATTAAAATTCCCAGCACTGGCTCATCTGCAGCCGTGAATCTTGCCCATCCGCCACACGCGAGCTGAGCCCCAGCAGAACCAGCGTTCTGCTCTGGGATTCAGAAATGTAATTATAGTTGTAGCTCTGCACGTAAATCAGCTGCCTGAGGTGGGGGGTGGGTGGGTCTGAAGGTGGCGTGGTGCGTGCATGGCAGGTGCTGGAGCACGTGTGTGTTGCACAAATGTGTGCCCATGGACCTGAGTGTGCATTGCGTGGGCACTCTGCATTTTAGAGCATGTACGCGCGTGCGCGCCTGTGTGTGTGTGTGTGTGTGTGTGTGCATTCAGTGTGTATTTGCTGGCTGGAACTCTTCCCTCTCTTCCCTGGCAGCCTGGGCAGGTCAGCATGACCCCAGGACAGAGCCCTGGGCGGGGCCTCCCTGCTGAGTGCGCTGGGCTCTAGGAAGGGGTTCCCGTGGGAGTCAGTGTGGGAAGCGGCTGGGGAGAGGCCTGGGAACCATCAGCTTTGAGGAGATGGAGCCGAATGACCATGCTGAGCCCCTGGATCCTGGCATTCCCGAAGCTAACACTACCCAGGGCCATCCGGCCACTACACCAGTACCTGTCCTTTATGACTTAAACCACCCTCCTTGAGGTGGCTGCCCCTGCGGTGGCCGGGTGAGCCCCGACTGGTGCCCGTGACTTTTATATGCGCAGCTTAACTTCAGAGCAGCGGAGGAGGGGCCGAGGCGTGCACCTTGGGCTGGGGATGCAGCAGCAGGCGGAGTCCCTGCTCCAGGAGCCATTCTGTGCCCGGCTGGGGCTTCAACCTGCATCCTGGGCCACACGACAGCTGCCTGGCCTCTCCTGGCACCTGCCCCTCACCAGCCGGCGTCCTCCCGCCACTCCTGGCACCTGCCCCTCACCAGCCGACATCCTCCCGCAAACTTGTTGCAGGTGACCATTTCTCGGAGCCCTCTCATCCCTCCAGAGCCTTGGGGCTTGTTGCCTTCTGGGAGGGGACTTGGCGAGGTCCTCTCTCGCTCTCTGTCTTTTGGTTTGTTTTTAGAGAGTGAGAGCAAGCTGTTCCATGCCACTGAACATGTGAGAGGAAGCGTGGTTTCCCACACAGAGCCGGGCCAGTCTCAGACCCCGCGGATGCAAAGTTTCAGAAAGTAAACAGCACGAATCCAACTTGGAACGCACCAGATGGCTCTCGTGGAACCTGGCACGTCCCGGCCGCAGGCAGGCAGCCCCTCCACGCAGGCTGGGAGTCCCTGCCCTGTCCTCGGCTTTCTCCCGCAGCCCCTGGGAGGGCAGTAGAGAAGGCGCCCGAGTAGGTGCCCCCAGGCCACAGGCCCTCTGCCCCTTCCCAGCCCAGACTTGGGTCCTCGGCATGTCACTGACCCCCTACTTGGGCATGGAGGTCGCCCCTGCAGAGGGGAGGCAGGACAGTCTGTTCTGTCTTTGATAGAGGGTTAGATGAATCCCACCAGGGTAGGCTCACTCCCGGGCAGAGCAGGGCCTGCCTGGTCAAGGGCCTTGGGGACAGACCACAGTCCCAAATTCAACCCCAGAAGGGGCATCCGAGGACAGAGGTCATGGACCTGGACTCCAGGCACTCTAGGGAGTGCCAGGCTGAGACATTGCCAATCTCATCCTGTGCATCTGCCCAGCAGGAGGAAGGGAGCCTGTGGGGGGCAGGGGGGGATGGGGACACAGGAGGGGATTTGAGGCCTGAGAGGGATCAAGGGAGGGGATCGTGGACCTGATTGGGACCAGGGGATCAGGAGCTCCAGGCACACCCACCAGGGAGGACTCGGGCTTGGGCCACTCTTCCTCACGGGTGCACTGGGGGTCGTACCTGACTCTTTCTTCCTACGGACAGAGTACTGTCCTGCTCCACTATGCACTGGACACCACTGAGAACCACTTTCTGGGGCTATAACTGGAGGCTGGGTTCAGTGCACACTTGTGGAAACGCAAGTCCATTCTGCAGCCCCACCTGCCGGCTCTGTGGGACACTGAAGGGGCTGCTATGGCCAGCAGTAGTGACCCTGGCCTGGCTGGCTCAGAGTAACCTCTCACGGGAACTCACAGGAGGTCCAGAGGAATGACTTCAATCCCTCTCAAGGTATTGCAGTGACCTGGCCCCCCAGTGCCCCCCACTAAAGCTCTCCCTCCCACAATGCCACACTGGGACCACACTTCTAGCACGTGAGCCTGGGGACACTTGAGCTACGTGCAAACCAGAGCAGAACCCCACAGAACCAGCCACAATTTCTCAAGCTACAGCTCACCTTTATGCTTTGTTTTGATGAGGCAGGGTCTCGCTCTTTAGTCCAGGCTGGCCTCGGGCTCACAGCAGTCCTCCTGCCTCAGCCTCCCGAGTGCTGGGGTTACAAGCATACACCATCACGCATGGCTTTTGTGGTGCTGGTAAATGAAAGTCAGGGCCTAGAGCTTGCTAGGCAAGCGCTTTAACCGTCCAGCTACTCTTCTTCCAGCCCCCTTCCACCTTCCTTGGGCATGGCTGGGAGGGATCTGAGGACTCCAGGATCTTGCCCTAGACCTGGGGATCATCACAATCTGGGTTCCCAACAGTGGAGTAAGCCCGGGGCGCCTGACTGACGCCTTGTGGAGAGGGGCAGGCCTGGAAGGCAGCCCTGCACTTTCCAGGGAGTTTCATTTGCAAGACACAGAAATGGATTTGAACCAGCTGGTAACGGAGGAACTGGCCTCAAGAGGAGGTGGAATACACTGACAGCTGCTGGATGGGGGACACTGAGGTCGTCTCTCTCCACCACTCTACTGGCTTTGTCACCTCCCCCACCCAGGAGAGAAGTGACCCCTGCTCCTGACTAGGCACCGGGTCGGGGGGCACCCAGGCATTCCGGCTCTGTCCCCAGCACCAGCTCTGCTGTTCTCTGCTGCGGGCTCCCGCCTGGCCTTTCCGTCCCTGCTTCTTGCTGGTAAAGGTAACCCTAATCCCGATAGCTCCTCACCAGACACCAGCAGAGGTGCAGATGGGATGGAAACACAGGTGTGGCCCTGTCTAGACACATCCAGGAAGTCAATGTGCTGGCTCTGCCGGAGGGCTAGCCAAGTACCAGCCCAAGGCCAGGGCTTGAAATGTGCCCGGTGGCTCCCACGCCTACAACCCCAGCACTCAGGAGGCTGAGGCAGGAGGGTTGCCATGCAGCTGAGGCCAGCTTGGGCTCCATAGTGAGTTCAGGACCAGCCTGGACTACAGAGCGAGACCCTATCTCAGAAAAAAAAAAAGTGCTAGGGTGGGGAGGAGGACCTAAAGGAGGACCCCAGGGTTTGAGGTCCCAGTGAAGGGCTGGGGGCGCCTGGGGCCCCTGGACGAACCTCTGGCAGGCTTCTTCCGCAGGACCCAGCAGCAGACGTGCACAATTTGATATTCAAATTAAAAAGGAGTCGTGTGGGGAAACGCAATCCCACAGAAGCCTGTAATTGGGGCCTGTGGGAGCGTTTACACTGATGGAGAATTAATGCCAGCTTTGTGGTGGTGTTTAAGGAAAGGTCTTGGGAATTTTGCCCCAGCAAGAGGAGCCTAAGGGGACAGAACTGCAGGGGGCCGTCCTGCTGGGCGGGGTGGAGAGGCTGTCCCTCTCTGCAGTGGGAGGTGACACTTGTGGGTGGACACGGAGTCCGGAGCTTGGGCCAGGAGGTGGAGGACGCGTCTCTGAATCCACAGCCCCTTATTTAGCTGCATGGATTATCAACACCACCGAGCGGGACCGCTGGTCCCCCTCTAGATAGAGCAGGTGGCCGCAGACCTTGGACTTAGCCTGGGCTCTCAGGGAATGGCAGAGGCTCCAGGCTTTGGTGTGGGCCTGGTGAGGTCATTTGTGTGCCCTCAGACTTGTGGGGTGAAGTCCTGGCCCCTAGGACGTGTGAAGGGGCCGGGGTGGGGAAGGGCTGAAGCGTTAGAGGAGCTCCCATTAATCCAGGCTGGGCCCTGTCTGAGTCCAGCCCCACACACAGGGAGAAGGTGGCCCCGTGGGGAGAAGGGCAGAGAAAGGACAGGTATGCCCCGAGTGCTGAGGACCCCTGGGGGGAAAGGCCTGGCAGAATGACCCTCACTACCTCAGAAGGGACCAGGGGTCAACACTGTGATCTGGGCTTCCAGCTCAGGCCACTTAGAGAGACCAGTCTCCTGCAGAATCCGCAGTCGGGAGCTTGTGACGGTACCCATGGGACTAATGTACGGGCCCAGGAACGGACGCTGCTGACGCCTCCAGCTTTCCCTTGACTGGCCTCCGTGGCCCCTGCGCTGACTACCCTCACAGTGGCTACTTTGTGACACAACACCGACTCACGTGCGGTGGCCTGGGCGGGATGCCACCCTGGCTTGGAGTGCCTCAGTGGTCAGCACCATGCACACACCAGTCAGGAGAGACTCCCCAGTGTGGACAGCACCAGACAGGTGCCGTGAGCCCGTCATCACTTCTCCCTGTGTCCCCGCTTCGTCTCCCCTGTGAGCGTCTACCACTCACACTGGAGCAAGGCTGCCTCTTCCACGTGACCTTAGCCTAACTGACGTTGCTAATTCTGTCTTCTGCAATGACCCCATTTCCAAACAAGGGTCTGTTCCGAGGTGCTGGGAGCCAGGACTTTGCTCCTGGGAGCACGGGCAGTCCCCAGACCTTGGCCGCCTCCTGTTACTCCCCCTTGCCACACTGCTGCCCTGAGGTGAGCTCAGCCACATGCTCTGCCCTAGCCACGGCCCAGTGACACGAACACATGAGCCACAGTCCACTTCCCATATAGTTGCCCACCAGAGAGGCACACAGCTGCCACACACACATGTCCTCTCTTACCCGACAGCCACTGTAACCAGCCCTAGCCAGACTGCAGGAGGGCAGCTGGTCAGCTCAGTGGGGGCTGGGACAGAGCCCAGGCTGCCTGCTGACCACGGTGACCCCAGGCTCGGGCTGAGCCCATCCACAGGGACTGAGGGTGAACTGGCCGCTGGGACACAGGTGATCATGGAATCAGGAGACCACAGATCAGGCTGAGCTCCCTCCACAGGGACACAGGTGACCACGGACTCAGAGCAGAGGTGAGCACGTTCCATCTGCCTCTCGGCATCTGTCTGGGGCTGCGTGTTGCACACCAACTCCGTGGCCAGAGGTGACAGCCATAGCCCCGAGTAGCCACCCTGGGAGTTCACGCTATTACAGTCGAGAGTGAAAGAGCCCTGTCTCCCACAAACTACCATGATGAGCCTCTGCCCCGGGGACCACCGCCTTCAGGGCAATGGGGCGAGGGGCTGAGGGATCAGCTCCGCAGCCTCCCCGGTACCCTGAGCCCTCCGGGCCCCATGCTCTGCCTCATTGTTCCACGACCCTGCTCCCAAAGGCAGACAGCTCATCCTTGTGAACAATTTCCGTTGATAAAGTTGTTAAGAAAATTATATGTAGTACTGAAATTATATAACTGTTACCATAGCTTGTTTAAAAATTATTTGGATTTAATTGATCAATTAGATTAAATTACATAGTAGTGAGCGCTGGCAAAGTCCCAGGGCAGAGCTGGAGGGATTGGGAAGACCACAGCCCCGCCCTGAGCCCTGCAGCCTGAGTGGATTTTATTGGGAGGCTGTTGCTTTTATCCTGAAGGATTTATTTAAGACAGCAACTCAAGGCCCATCTGGGGACTGGTGGCCGCTTGGAACCCCAGCGGGGACGTGTTCGAGTCTGCCCTCATGGCGTTCCCCTAGCAAACCCACCTGCAGGTGGCTGCAAAGGCGTGCTGGCGTATGCCTATGTGTGACCCTGTCCCCAGCCACCTTTTCTGTCCAGGTCTGCACAGCCTCACTGCTGACCAGATTAGGAAGTGCCCGAGAGTCCCCAGGGACCTGGGAGGCCAGCCCGGGTGTTACTACTTACAGACAGGGAAACTGTACGTATGATGGCTACTCCATTTACGCACCCACAGACGACTGCAACAGAGGCCTGGAGAGAGACCTTCGCCACGGGTCACTGTGACCATCCTGGTACTGTGGGTATGAGGTGAGGCCCCTGTGTGTGTTGGGGTGCATATGCTTGGGCACTGCATCTGAGTCCTGTGACGCCCCCTCCAGGGCCATAGTGAAGGATACCCAGGTGACCCGGGCTTGCCTACCTTACAGAATACAGCAGCATTGCGCGCTGTCCTGTGGCTGCTGCTTAGCTGGCCCATGTCCCTTCCACTCGAGGAGCGCTGCCCGAGGGCCCCTCCCAGCCCCTGTCCCTGAGCAAAGACCCTTCCCTCAGTCCTTTACTGAGGTGGGCACCACTGCCTCACAAGCCCACAGTGTCCCCTGCGTCCTCAGGGCCACCGCAGTGCTGACCCTGGGCAGCCGTGGTTCCCAAGGAGGGACAGGCTGGCGTCATGGTAAACCACAGGGGTGACATCCAGCCACGCTGCCCCATCCCTGCTTCCTGTGGATCTCCACAGGCAACGCTGGCTGATTGGTGAGCCCGATGGGCCAGGAGAGGGTTTGTCCCTGTCACTGAGGGTTTCCCTTCAGCCTTGCCAGCTGTCAGGGCCTTAGAGGGGCCGGGGACCTCTGAAAATTGATGTGGGCCCAAGAGTTGGTGGAAAAAAGACATGCATGGCCATTTTTTGGCTTGGAGTCGGTGTTGATTCTCCAGTGGCCCAGGGGACTCCTCGTGGCAAGTGTGGCTCCCGCAGAGAAGCCCGGGTCTCTCATCAGGCCCAGGCCTAGTCCTGCCATTCCCAGGCTCTGGACTGAGGGCATCTGTCCCATGCCCACCCAGCTCAAGGAAGGCTAAGCATCTCCCTTGTCCCCAGCTGGTGTCACCCAGGGGTACCTCCAACCTTGCCTTCCAGATAAGGCAAAGCCAGGTTGGTCACCCAGCCCTTGAGGCCTAGCAGGGAGCCATGGGAGATTTGTGAGGGAGGGCAGCACCCTCGGGAGAGCTGGGCTGGGGGAGGGCGTCTCAGGCTTCTAACGAGGATAGGTAGCAAGAAGGAGGGGGCCCAGACAAAGGCCAGGAAGCGGCATGGGAGTTGGGGGCCGTGTTTCAGCCCCACGTGGCCTTCAGGGCGTGATCTGGAGTGTGCCAGGCTTCCGTAGCTCAGTTTCTAGCGGCCATTTGCTAGGAACTTGGCTGTCACACCCTTGCCCTGGCCTAGAGGCTCCACCGCTCTCACACCAATCCCCAGGGTTCTGTGTGCAGCAGGGAAGCCTGGCCTCCTCCACCCCGCAAAGGTTGGGTTTGTGCTTGGCCAAAGCCAAACTCCACCACTGCCCACTTTGCTTTAGCCTTGTGTCCTGGGAAATGGTTGTGCCAAATCCTAACTTAACATGACATCCGCGCCTACCCCCGGGGAACCAGCACTGGGGCACGGGTTTCAAACAAAACTGGTTTGCCAGGCGGCGGCTGTGGCCATCAAGGAGTGGGGTGGCTACAGAGACTCCAGGGTCCTTCTTCCAGGCACAGAGCAGAACTTCACTCCTGCCCATGGTGAGGTGGACAGTCCACATGGCGCTACTTGTCCAACACGTCATGACTGTGCCCAGGACATACGCCCCTATGCTGGGCACAGGGGCGGGGCGGCCTCTCTGTGCTCCCTCCCTGTGCACTCCGGGGCGCTCTCTTCAGCTGATTCCAGTGGCCAGGCTTTTCGGGGCCCAGAGAACACAAGCACAGTGGAGAAGCCACTGCACCTCTGTACTATGGCTCCGCCCGCCTCTCTGTCCAACACACCTGATGTCACCTTTGCCACGCCATGAGCCCTGGGTGGACCAGGGCTCTGGGAGGCTGAAGCAGGATTGCGAGTTCAGGCTCAGCCTGGACAATTTAGCAACTTAGTGAGGTCCTCTCTTTCCTTCTTTATCTTCCTCTTTCTTTCTTTCTTCTTTCTTTTGAGTCAGGGTCTTGCTTTGTAGTTCAGGCTGGCCCTGAACTCTATGTAGTCATGTAACCCAGGCTAGAACTCATGGCAATCCTCCTGTCTAAGCCTCCCCCAGTACCAAATTACAGGCATGTGTCACCATGCCCGGCTATTATGTGGTGCCGGGGAATCGAACCTGGGATCTGGCGCTTTTCTAGGCAAGCACTCTGGTCACTGAGTTATGCCCCCAGCCCTCAAACCCTGTTTCAAGATAAAAACATAAAAAATGAACTCAGGATGTTGCTCAATGTGAAGGAAAAAGGAAAAGAAAAGAAATTCCTTTTCCTCTTCTTCATGATGGAGTCAAGAGCTGCTTCAGTGGCCCGAGCTCTGCTGGAGCCTGAGCGGGGAGCAGAGGCCAGCTCAGAGCCCATTCCGTGGGGATTATTGGGGTGGAAACCAGGTAGGGGAGAACCCAGACCTCAGCTCCCCCGGCCCATCTTCCGTGCTATGTGCCGAGTGCTGCCTTCCTAGGGGTTCCCCTGGAGTGGTCGTGCGGCTGCCCAGGCCTGTGGTGCCCCTCTCACACCAGCACTAGCACTCAGCCCTCAGGGCCACAGGACTCAGGGGTCCTGGAGGGGGACCACCCAGGGGTCACGAGGGCCAGGGTTCCCCAAAGGAGGGTCAGAGCTGGGGGCACGGGGGATGGAAGACCGCTCATGGGAATGTGTGCATCCCTGGGCCGCGTGCTCCCTCAAGGGGCCACCGTGCCACCCACAAGGGCAAGCCGTGCCTCCTGTCCCACGTGGGCACCCTGCAGACCCCAGTGGGCAGGGCTGCCGGGCTCCTGGTGCACGCCTCCTGAGACCACCCCACCATTCACCACATCCAGCGTGCTCACGTTTATTATGAACTCTTGCCAAATACTGATGCGTGTTTGGGAGGTGCCATCCCCTCCCAGACTTTAGTGTGCGGGACAATGTTATCTATGTGAGCGAAATAATGTTTCTCCTGCAAAACCACGTCAACATCCATTCCAATAAGCATATAATGAAAAGTACTCTGGTTTTTATTCTCGAGTGACTAATAAATTTGAGTTTGGAGCCAAATTGTCTGGGCTTAGATCCCAGACCCGGGCGCTGCCATCATCGCAACCTTGAGGGAGTATTTATTCTCCTTGGTGCCTTGGTTTCCCTCAGTGGAGACTTGAGCAGTGCCAGCAGCATCTGGATGAACCAGCCAGCAGCTGAACAGGGTGCAAAGTGACACTATCCACTCTAGGCAGGGAGACCCCTGGGCACTGCGACTGCTAGAGTTGTCTTAAAAACCTGGGGACCATCGTACCACCTGGCACGCCATGGACAAAGCCCTGTGACATTCTGAGGGAGGAACAGGGGACGGGCACTTATGCAAAACAGACTTGTGTCCCTCAGACTCAGTTCTTCATAAGAATGCCCTGGAGTGACAATGACGACAGCGTCCCTGCGCTCCATCTCAAATCACTGATGCCTCTGCTTGACGCCCTGCAGCTTGCTGGCCTTGGTCCCAGCACTGGCCCCTCCTGGCGCTGTATCCCAGGGCCCCGGACAACTGTCTTGCGAAAGAAGGGAAAGGCGAGCTGTGAAAGGAAAGGGGTCAGGGCTGCAGGACCGGCTCAGCCATGAAAGCGCTGGCCTAGCAAGCGCCAGGTCCAGCACTAAGTACCCGAGTTTGGTTCCCCAGCACCACATAAGCTGCGTGGGGTGGCACACACCTGTAATCCCAGCACTCGGGAGGCTGAGGCAGGAGGATTTCCCTGAGTCCAAGGCCAGCCTGGGCTCCATAGTGAGTTCAGGACCAGCCCGGGCTACAGAGCGAGACCTTGACCCCCTCAAAGCCTAGGGGGGGCTCGCCCATTGCTCGGCAGAAATCACCAGGCTGCAGAAGCAGATGCCCAGGAAGGCAAGACGCACACAGGAGAGAGCACCAGGTGTGGAGCCCGGCCCCTGAGTGTCCTGCACACATGGACAGTGCACACGCAGAGAACACATGTGCATACAGGGACCACACACACTGAGACTCATGCACAGCCACGGAAACATGGATGCACACATGATACACACGGACACAGACATACACTCGCACACACGAACCTATACATGCACACCGAGGCGCGGCACACACATTTCACTTGTGCACATCAGCACGCCATGCACACACAGAGGTATGCACACAGACGCAGGGACACACACACGAGCACAGACATGCCCACATGGCTCATGGACACACAGACACATGACCAGACTCTGCACACACAGCACACAAGCTCGTGCACGATGAACGCACACCTGCACACAGGCCCGCAGGTGTGTACCTGCGCAGGCAGCCAACCGCCGCGGCGCCCAGGGCCTGTCTGCCGGTCCGTGTATCAAGGACTCGGCACGAGCGGACTCTCCCCGAAGCGCCCGAGCAACGTCTCCTGCGCGCTGGGTCGGTGGGGCCCTTCCCCGGCGGGGTCCTGGGCAAGCGGGGGACAGCGGGGCTCCCCGCCAGGTGCGGGCGGCCCGGGGCAGCCGGCGAGGGGCGGGCGCCCGGGCGGCGGCGGCGGTGGCGGCGGGGGGCGCGGGGCGGGGCGGCGCGGGGCGGCGCGGCCGCGTCACTGCGCACCGGCGCGGCGCCTGCGGGCGGGCGGCGCGGAGGGCGGAGCGCGGGAGCCGGGCGCAGGAGCCGCCGCGCCGCGGTGCTGAAGGGACAGCGCCGCCCATGCCCCGCGGCTGCGGCCGCGCCCAGGCTCGCGCGCCCCGCGCCTGGCGGCGGACAGCCGGGCGGCGGGGACGGCGGCCGCGCCCATGGCGGCGGCCCGGAGGATCAGAACTTTGCTGACGGTCAACATCCTGGTGTTCGTGGGCATCGTGCTGTTCTCCGTGTACTGCCGCCTGCAGGCCCGCTCGGCCGCGCTGGTGCAGGTGGTGCGCGCCGCCGACCGCCGGGTGCGCAGCCGGCACGCCAGGCCGGGCGCGGGCGCCGACCGCGAGGCCATCCTGCGGCGCCTGGACCGCCTGGAGGAGGTGGTGTACCAGCAGCTGAACGGTGAGCGGCGCGGCTCCCAGCGGCTGCGGGGCCGGGCAGGGGGCTCTCCGGGCTCCGACCGGGGCTTCCCGGGCCGGGACGCCGGCAGCTGTGCCCACCCCGCCACGCCTCAGGCTCCGCTCGGGAACTTCGGAGCGGCTCGCCGGGCGCGGGGAGGGCGGGCCGGGCCTCCCGGGCGCGGTGTCCCGGGTGCTGGGGGCCCGGCGCGGGCGTCCTGCTCTCTGGGCCAGGCACGCGTGCGTCCGCGCCCGCTGGCCGACGGCGAGCCGGAGCCAGTGGGAAGTTGGCCGCGGACGGGGCGCGTGGCAGGTGGATCCCCGCATCCTGGGCCTGTGCTCCGGGTGGCCTCTGTGCCGTGATGACCCTAGTGTGCGGTGTTGGAGCAGGTGGAGGAGGAGGAGGGCCCCTCTGCTGGGCACGGCGCGCCCCTGAGGGCGTGCAGGGGGTGGGGAGGCCGCCCCGGGCGGGGATCCCGAGGGCGGAGGGGGGTCGGCGACTGGGGCACTTCCCAGCCGCTGCCCACCCTGTGCCCGTGCTGGTGGCCCGGCCGCTCCGGGGGCTATGCCAGCGGGCGGCGGGCCGGGCACCGTGGGGAGGTGCCTGCCCGGGGCTGAGGGTCGCCCCGAGGGAGGCCGCCTTGCCCGTGGTCTGGGGGGCCCAGTGCCCTCCCCGGGGCAGGGTGTCCACCGGCCTTGTGCCCCGGTTCAGTCCCGCTGAGCCCCGCGGGACTCTTGGCACCCCCCATGTTCCTGCCCTGTGGTTCTTGGGGTCCAGGCAGGAAGGAGGAAAGTCCAGGGAGCAGCACGGGCGGACCGGCCGGCGGCTTACATAAACGCACTGCCAGCCTGCCGGGTTGTGTAACAGTAGAGGGGCCGCAGCCTCCTTCCTCTCCCTCCCCGACACTGACACCGACCAGAGAGTCGGAGGCCCGGGGGTGGCCCGAGCCCTGCACCGGACCCGTGCCTCGTCACCTGGCCCCTTCCTCCCCCCAACAACTACCCCGTCCTTCCCTGCCCGGCTGTCCGCCTCCCTCTGCGTGACCCGTGTGCCCAGCACAGTGGCCTTTCACGTTCACTCCAGGAACTGACATGAGACGCAAAAGTCCAGCTACGACCTCAGCCGCGTCCCCAGCGGGATGTCTGCCCCACCGAGCTGTCTGAAGTATCCGTACCCCTCCCCACCTGTGAGGGCAGGTTCTGAGTGAGGGGAAGCAAGGAAGCGGAGGGCCTTCCTGGTGGAGGCAGCCTGCCCACCCTACCTGGGCCTGTGCTATTTCGGGTCCCAGAGATGTTGATTGATTCACGGGAGTTTCCACCTGATACTAATCAGCTGAGTTTAGAAAGGCGTGAGCCAGCACGCTCCGGAGCAAACTCATGTCCCACACCTCTGCATGCCTCTCCCGGGAGCCCCCTGCCCTGGGAGGAGCTGGCGAGGGGCACCAGGGCCCAGGGCCGCCCTCCCCAGGGTCAGGAGGAGCTGAGGGGCTCCGGGTCGGGCACAGTGGGCTGGCTGTTCTTCACCCCTTGGCCGGTGCTCACTGACTTTGGCAGAGAACTGGCAAATGATGTGTGCGGCTTTGGCCAGTAGGACCAGGGGGAGACACCCGGCCAGGGGGCAGTGGAGTCCCTGGGGCTCAAGGCTCCCCTTCTAAGCTGAGTGCTCCAGGAAAGCAAAAGGTGTCAGCAGAGGGCCTTAAACTGCACAGGGAGCGCCGGCCAGCTCTGTGCACGCGCCGCTCCGCGTCCTGGCGTGACTGGCGGGACTGAGGACCCCAGCTCTGGCCGCTTGCAGGGTTGGCCCCTCTTGGGTCAGCGTGAGGTCTCAGTGGAGGTGAAGCTGTCCCCATTTCTGTGGCTGGGGGTGCTGAGCAAGTAGTGGGACTCACCTGCCCTCAGGACCTCACATTCTGAGGCCACAGAGGACTCCCCATGACCCGTGCCTGACCATCCCGGACGGAAGAGGACATGGGGGGGGGCAGCTGGAAGGCGGGGCGGCTTGCTCTGTGGTCTGCTTTTCGGAGTAGTTCCTAGATTAGAGGACACGCACCTCAGTCCCCACCGTTCTGGCCCCAGTGCACGTGGCAGACAGAGGCCACACAGGCGCAGGGACTCATGTCTGGACAGGAAGTCTGGTGGACACAACTGCTAAGACAGAAAGTCACCTGGGCAGACGGCGCAGGCCTGCGTCCCGGCGCCTGGGAGGCTGACCGGAAATATCACAAGTTTGAGCCCAACCTGGGCAACTTAGTGACCTAGCAAGACTCTGTCTGAAAGAAATGTTTTAAAAGGAGGCTGAGAATATAGCTTAGTGTGAAGGCCAGGGGCTCAATCCCCAGTACCGAGAGAGAGACACGCACGATGGAGGGCCGGGAGGGCAGCCAGCCCGAGGCACAGCCTTGCCGTGTGCCAGGTTCCCTGACTCTGGGCCCCCTGCCTGGCAGGCTGGGCCCACGGGGGTGCGGCCCGCAATAGGGAGGGCGGGAAGAGGGCGGGTTGGCCCCTGGGCTGCCTCCGTGCGGGGCTGATCCGGAAGCTGGCCCTCCCTCCCCAGGCGGCAGTGAGGACTGATCGTGACTCTGAGCCCAGAGGCTGGGCGAGAGGAGCGCCAGTGGTCACCAGCCTTTGCCGGGCCTCTGGCTGCTGAGAGGCCAGTGCTGATGTGAGGTGGCTCGGCACCACGAGGCTGCGGCAGACGCTGAGCTGGAGACTGCGAGGTCCCCACTGTCCCCGAGCCGTGTTGGCTGGTGTCACTAGAGATGGGTCGTAGTGGGAGGTACGCTGTTCCAGGAAACCGGATTTCACCCTGGGCAGCGCCGTCTCCCTAGAGCACATACGGCTGAGGAAGGCGGCTGGTCCTTGCCTGGCAAGGGATGGACATGAGTTTGCATCCTGTGGTGGCCACAGACAGGTGGAAGCAGGCAGAGGGGGGCCCCAGGGAGCAGCCAGGAGGGCACGAGGCAGGACCCAGAGCCGTGGCCATCATCTTTGGGCCCGTCCCTCACACTCGTCCCTCTGGAGCTTAGTGTGCTGGCTGCCTGAGAGGGGTTTCTGGGTCTCTCTGCTCGCTGGGCAGCACCACGCGGTGCCTGCTCACCCAACAGTTGAGGTAACTTCCAAGCTTGCTGGCTGTGGGCTCCAGATGCCTCTCTAGCCTGCTGCCCGAGTCTCCACTCTCCCCAGAGGCGTTTCCTCGGTGTGGCTCCCCGGTGGGCATAGGAGAGGGCACCCTGGGGGAGCATGTTCCTCGGGAGCCCTCATGGCCCCACGGAGTGCTGGCTCCACCCTGGAGGTCTCCACCCAGTGGGACAGTGGCGTGGGAGCAAGGCACGAAGCCCGGCTGTGCTCGTGGGCTGCTCCCACCTGGTGGGCTGCCTCCTAGGGAGACAGCAAGGCAGGCAACGAAGGGAGAGTGGCAGGGAGTGCGTGGCGACAGCTCGAGGTGTGTGGGGCTCAGCTCTGGCCCCGGGGCCTCGGGACGTGGCCTTGCTTGGCGATGGGGTCTTTGCAGATCTCACCAGAGATGAGATCGTGCGGGACTGGGTGGACAGAGGCAGGGACTGCTGTCTGCCCAAGACGACGAGGAGAGACACACCCGGAAGAGGCCACCTGGGGAAGGGCCAGAGAGATGCAAAGCCAGGGCGGGGGAGCCACCGTCGGGGTTGGGCCGCAGGAGGGTCCCTGGGCTGACCTGCACCTCCGTGTGTGACTCCAGGGCTCAGTGGAGATTCTGGTCTGTGTGCCGGGCTGGGCTAGTGGCTGGGCCCCGAACTGGGTGGGTTCCACGCTGAATCGTGATGTGAGTGAGGCGACATGGGGCCCCAGAAGGTACTGTGGGTGTGAAGGCCTGTGGTGACTGAGAGGGAGAAGTTGGTGTGCGGTGACATGGGGAAGGTGACAGGCCCCGTCGCGCTCCCAGTGGCCTCGGCGCCCACAGGTGTTGGTGGGGCTCCTCAGGCCCTGGGAAGTATGGGTGGTGGCGGGGGTACTCTGTTCCTGGAGAGATCGGGTTTCGCCTGGGACAGTGCCATCTGCCCAGCAGCCAGTTGGTCTCAGCATGGCCGTGATGTCCCTGGGGCATACCAGGACCCAAGAGAGTTTGGCTGGGGGTAGGGCACTGCTGATGGGAGAGGAGAGTGCCAGGGTTACAGGTGGCTGGTGAGAGATGGCGGTCCCGTGTCGGTGTCCCTTAGTGCCAAGGGGGGCGGGCCTGGACCCCGTCAGTGCCAGGTGGGGGAGCAGAGTAGCATCACAGTGATCACGGGGCGCTGTTCAGCACCCTGGGTCTCTCCTCACCACTGTGGTGCCAGACATGCTCTGGGGAGCAACCCTGTCCTCTTGAGAACCCGTTTCATGGAGAACAGGGCTTCAGCCCCCAGGTTCTAGCCAGGCCCGCCCTTCCCTGTGGGCTGCCACCTGGCCGGGCCTCAGTTTCCCCTCCTGCCAAGTGGGGCGGGGTAGGCCAGGCCTGCAGAGACTGAGGAGTCATCGTGGGGACAGGGTGTCTGCACCACTGGCCTCCGTCCTCATCTTTGGGCGCCGGTGAGGGGCCCGCCGGTGCCATGGGCAGCTGTGGAGGGAGCTGGGTCACCAGCCACTGGACTGCCCTCGGGGAGCGGCTGGCCGTGGGCACCAGCTCCAGCCAGCACTCCACCAGGGCACGTGGCTCCACAGTTGACTAAGAGAAAACAGAAATAGGACCAGCTCCGAGTCCGATGGCCATCGGGGGGCGCTGGTCTCCTGCCTCCTCTGTTGGGTCGCGTCACCTTCCAAGGAGCCGCTCACAGGACGGGGGACTGTGAGGGGACAGTGCTCCCTGCTGGGTGGCTGAGTCACACTGCACCCCGGCTGGGGCAGGAGGGGACTGAGGGCATCTGCTTTGCCAGTGGGAACTGATTCCCTCAGGCCAGGGAGGGCATGAAGTGGCCTAGGACAGGGCACTCAGGGCAGCGTGCCCAGATGGCTAGTGGGCGCTAGTGGGCAGCACATGGAGGAGGCTGGCCAAGATCAGATCCGCCTCGGCCCCAGGTCCAAACGTCAGCAGCTCCATCTGACCCAGGCCTGAGCGTCTGGAAGGCAGCTTTCCTTACCACTGCACCTCCAACGCGCCACGGGGCTGGGCGTCTTGAAGGCAACATCCGCACGTCTCAGTGTCCCTTGGTTGGGTCACAGGCTCTGGGATGCTGGGGGTCTGAGCTCCAGGGGTGTGGTGGGCCCCACCAGCTGGGTACAGAGGTTGGGCAGGGGGAGATGCAGCATGTCTGGTGCCCAAGCTGCTTCTGATGTGACCCTCAGTGCCTCCCCCTGAGGCCTGGAGAACTCCCAGAAGCCCCAGGCCCGTGTGGATCTGAGCTGTCCTAAGGCCCTGTTGCTTGACTGGCAAAGAGGCCAGAGATCTGTGGATGCCCAGGCTGCACGCGTTTCATTCTTAAGTAAATGTACCAGGTACACTTGTCCTTCGCAGTGGATCTCAGGCCAGGGAAGGCACAGGATGTCAGGACCACGACGAGCCGCCCACCCCCAGCCTTGGCTCTCAACATACCCACAGTCTGGGGACTCCTTCCTCCCAGATTTCCCCACTCTGCTTAGAAGTGACCCCCGGCTGCAGGGCCGGAGGCTGGGGGTGGAGGGGTGGTAGGGCCTGCCAGCATCACCCGAGACGCTCGCTGCCCCAGAGGCTCTCAGGCCACTCGGAGACGCTGGAAAGGGTTAAGTTGGAAGGAACTGCCGCGTGAGTTTCTCCAACCTGTGGTAGACTTCAGGTGTCCGTGCAGTGCCTGCGGGCGCTCTCACGAGATGCTGGAGAGCCACACAGCTGTGCCGCAGGTTTCACAGATGACAACAGGACTCCGAGGGTGCTGGCCCCGCCCTGGGGGGTGCTCCCAGATTGAGCGGTGATGCCTGTCCAAGCTGGAGGCATTTCCTGGGCCCTGTTTGTCCCTGTGGCTTGACCTGGTGCTGCGCCAGCCAGGACTCAGGCCTTAGAGAAGGGAGGCCTGGTCATCGCTGCCCACCTCAGCCGTTCTGAGGCCCAGTGGGTGTTGGCAGGGTACCCCGACTGGCGTTAGCTGTGGGGTGACGTCCTAGAGAGCAGGGGAGACAGCTAGGGCACCCAGCCTAGGAGTGAGGGGGGCACCCTCAGCAGGAAGCAAGGGCAACACACACCCAGAGAGCACCCTGGAGACTTTGCAGTGGGACACTGTGTAGGTGGCAGCTCTGTGTAACTGGCTGAGCCCAAGCCAGCTCTGCTCTTCATAGAAACACAGATAATTCTTTCCGTGGTGTTAAACTCAAATTTCTACACATAAAGAGTCGGTCCTGAGGAGGCCACAATGAATTTTGTTCAAAGTATACTGGAAATCTGGTCCTAGTACATCTTGAGTCCCTGTGAGGACACTGGGGGTCAGAAGTGACTGTGCTGTCACCTAGGTCACCTGCACTGTGTCCCTAGGACCCTTCCCAGCTGAGACCCCCACGGTGAAGCCCACTTTATCTTGTCTGCTGCTCTTCCAACGGAAACTCTGCATGGACCAGGCCCTGTGGAAGGAGTGCGGGGGTCCCGGGGTCTAGGCAAGGGCCAGAGCTGCCTCGGGGATTTGAAGCTGCGCCCATTGACTCCCTCACCATTTGGGTCTCTGCTCATGTGTCGTGGGCCGCAGTTGGGGTGTGGACAGATTGGTTCTGCCAGGCAGGGTCCTTCCCTCCTCCCAGCTCTGTCCTTGAAGCCTCTTGTCACGCCTCCCCCAACACCTTCAAAGCCCTGAGATTCCCTGGGACCACGCAGGCCCTGGGGGAGCCGACTGGTGCCTCCTGCCTCGCTCAAGCCATAGCCACCTGCCCCACCTGCAGTCCAGGGATGGACTGCTCAGCTGTGAGGAGGGAGGACAGTCACTCTGCAACCACAGAAGCAAAAGACAAGCCTTGGCAGGTGGCTGAAGCTTAGGAGAAAACAGATACAAGACAGGCTGGCATGTGGGTAGGAGACTGTGGTGGAGTTTGCTTTGTTTGCTTGTTTTGGTTATGGTACTGGGGGTTGGACCCAGGGCTTTCATGTTGGGCCCCTGACCCCTTTTGAGACAGCGCCTGGCTGTCTTGTCCGGGCTCAAACTTGTGATCCTCATGGCTCGCCTCCCACCGCGCCTCCTTGGCATTTTCGGTGGTGCCCAGAGAGGATCTTTCTGCAGGGAGTGACCTCTCAGTGAGGCTTAGGATGAGAAGGAGACTGACAAGCGCCCTTGGGGGCAGAGAGCTCAGGCACAGCCGGGGCAGAGGCCGCGAGGCCGGGTGCCTGGAGAGGGAGCTGGCCAAGAAAGTCACAGGGAGGGCCAGTGGGCCAGCAAGGAACGCACGTGGGGGCTGTAGGCCCTGTGGCTCGGTTCTCTTCCAAGGGGCAGCTGGACCTGATTTGACCTGTACCTTGGCAGGTCCCTCAGCCCTGGAGGGCACAGGACAAGTGCGGTGGCACCCTCTGCACACCCCTCCATGCATCCTAAATTACTCATTTTCCTTCCAGGACGCTAAGCCGTGTAAAAAATGACTTTACCTCCACAAAGCTCTGGGAAGCGAGTTGCAGACTGAGTCTCCTAGTTGGGAGATGCAAACCCCAAAAGGCTCCAGCACCACCGGCCGCTTCTGAGGCTGGATGAGGCCCGGGGGGGACTGCAGGCGCGGCCGCAGAGGGTCATAGGGCGCAGGCCGTGGGACGTGCGTGGGGTGTGAGGTGGGGGCCTGGGGCGTGGACGACACGGGTGCGGTCAGTGTGGGTCCCAGCAGCCCGCCCGACAGCACCCATCAGGCCCTGGTTGCTGCACCCGATGGGGAAAACCAAGACAGTCGGCCTGTCCTGCCGAGCGTCCTGCACCCCCTCTGAGAATCAGGCGGTCACCTGGGGGCGTTTGACGTGCTGGGGAGGCGGGGCCGGGAGGGATGTGCTCAGGGACCGCGCACAGGAGGCTGGGAACTCAGTGCGACCGACCGAGGCAGCCGAGTCCTGGCCGCGTGCCGGTGCCGGTGCCGGTGCACGAGGAGGCCGCCAGCACCGCGGACAGCTCCCAGGCGGAGGCCCTGCAGGCTGGACTTTGGCTGCCATTCTCCATTTTCCCTGCGAGGCGGAAACGGGGTCATGGCTGAGGCCACGGATGGCAAATTACCTCCCTTTTCTTTCCTTTTTTAGTACAGCTACAGCCCTGGAGAGACTTTCTACAGAGCATGTGCTGGTCACATAGGGCCTGGGCATCGCCCAGCGTGAGGGATGCGGGGGCGCTGAGTCGGGCTGAGACTCAGTACCTGCTGGAGTCGGGTGTGGCTGTGGGGTGTGGCCCTCTGCAGCCTCCTGGAGGGGGTACCGCAAGCTCACCCGCCCCTGTCTGAGGAGCTGGGCCCCTCCTCTGACCCAGTCTTTTCTGAGGAGCTGAGGGGAAGGATTGGAAAACCCAGAGGCTGAGAGCAAGAGGTGGTTGAGGGGTGGGCACCCGAGGCCCGCCATCCTTTGGTGCTGAGCCCTGCCACCTTGGGAGAAAGCCCTCAGGGTGACACACTGCCCTCCTCCCCGGCTCCGAGCGCCCTTCTCTGTTCCTGAACGAGGCCCAGGACAGTCACTGGCCCCATCAGGGCCATTGCCCGCACACCTTTGACACTGAAGAAGGGCCCACCCTGGGCCCTGAGCATGGGGGGTGCCCTTGCCCTGTGTAGACGCCTGTGAAGCCCACTGTCTCCTTATCCCGCCTGCCAGTGAGGGACCACAGCCGTGGCAGGTCACGGCTGGAACGGGACCTGGGCTCGGCCCTTGAGACACTGGCCAGGAAGACATGACCCTGTTGGTCAGCACTGGCTGGCCAAGAAGGGACAGTTTTTATTGTGACAGGACACTCCAACCAGCTGAGTTCCATGTGCCATCCTCATCTGAAACCCAGCAAGGCCTGATTTAATTTCTGAGTAAGAAGCTCACAGACAGTGGCTAGGCATTGCAAGGGGCGATTTTCAGACATTTTGGGAAAATCGTGAAAATGCCGGTTAATATTCTGAGCCCTCAGACACTTGGCAGTGGACAGAAACGCCAGCATTACCGCCTTCCTTGGTGGCAGAGTGTTGTGGTTCTGACAGGTCAGGGAACTGGACCGCTGCCCCGTCCAGAACCCGTCCCCTGCCTACACCTGTGCAGCCGTGGCCAGGGTGCTGAGTGACCCTCTCCTTAGCTTTTTCATCTTTAAAATGGGTCAACACTAGTGCGTGTCTCTGAGGCACAGGGGAAACTCTGGCAGTACGTCTCAGTGAAGAAATGGGCTGTGTTTATCACCATTAGGGACTCTCTTTTGAGGTCCCTCTTCCTGACCATCCTGACAGTCCTGCCCAGCTCCTTAGGACTGGCCCCAGTACTCTTTGATGCAGCCCCAAAAGTGTGTGAACCCAGGCTCCTCTCGCCTCTCCTGGTGGGAGGGAATGCTCAGGGGTAGCCGCGCTGTAGCACGCTGTGCCTGGACTGTGGGGGCACCCTGGCTCTGGCTCGGTCTCCTCCTGCTGGAGACTGGCCCGCTCACTGGTGTGTGTCTTCTGAGCTCCCACTGTAAATGCTGTCCCGGGCTTCCCCATGAGCAAGATAGCCATCCTTGTGGCCAGAGGCCAGCAGAGTCCCCGAGGTGTGGGTTCCTTGAGTCTCCTCTGTGACCTCTGTGGCTGGCTGGCCCATGGGACCGGGGTGCCCAGAGTCAGGGTTCAGCAGAGGTGAGCCCGATGGTGCCGGAATACAACAGCATCAGAGGGTGGCATGAGGCCACTGCTCGGGTGGTAGGACACCCCGACAGCCCCTCTGCTCTCCAGCGGTCAGTGGACTCAGTCTGGGGCTGGTGGGCAACCAGCACCAAGAGGGCTGGGCTTGGGGTCATGTGTGTACCTGGGGGAGGAGAGGCCTAGAGCCAGGGCTCCAGGTCCCCCAAGTCCTTCCTTATCTCTGGCACTTTGGCGCATAAATTTCCACATTAGTTGAGCACAAGTGTTCTATATATGAAGATTTATCAAACAGTGTGTTAGTCTCCACGAGAACATATTTTACAGGTACTGCTCGGTCCCGCAAAATATTCATGATTTCATAGTTTCAGAAGGACAGTCAGTCTTTTCACTGTTGACAATATGTTATTACTTTGGGTCCCCAGGGAATCTTAAAAGACCTTTCTGTAATGAAATTAGCTGTTGTATTTGGAGAGAGTAGATAAAATTGAAGCTGGAGAGAGAGACGTTATCTACGGAGGCGAGCCAAAGTCTCACGTTATCTCCTCCTTGGAATCATCAAATTAATAGCCAGGCACGTAAAGCCAGTCTAACTTCTATGACGGCCGAGAGAGAGGAGCAAGCCGACCGGCGCAACACCCGCAACGTCTCTCGTCTCTCTCCTCCCTGTACTCTGTGGAGTAGGTGGCCAAGGTCGCCGCCACGGAGGGCCTGGCGCGTTGGATCTTGGTAGGGGATGGCGATCTCGCCACGGTGCACGGCAGAGTCCTTCTTCTGGACAAAGCCTGCGGGTGGGGGCTGCCGGGACCTTCAGGAGCTGGCGGTAGAGTGAGACCAGCTGTCAGTGGCGCCACGTCCCTCTGAGCTCTTGCTTGTGGTGGCTCGTCAGGCTGTGGTATGCTGGTCGCTGTGACGGCGCACTGATTCGCAGGCACGTTCTGGGGCCCCCGGCGGATCCACTGCTGTCTCTCCAGCCTCTCGGGGGCTGGTACACACAGCCCTTCCTGCACTGAGTTCGGGTCTTGAGGCCCACGCCGGCCGAGCTCCTCTCCATGGGAGCGGCTTCGCCCATGCCTGTGTTCGCAGGAATCGCCTGCTCGCTGGCTCCTCTGATCTCGCCCCTTGTCCCCCTCTTCAGAAGGTCCAGTCGGTTGGATTCAGAGCACTCCCTCAGGAGAAAGGGCCACACATAAGCTCTCTCATCTCCCCAGAACCCCACGGTCCCTCGCCCAGCCTTGTCTTCCCCACCCCCTCACAAGAGAGTCTTTGATCGAGACTGTGGTTTGATCTGCCGCTCTTGGGGGTTTTCAGCGTGCGCAGGCGGGTTTAATCCGGCCGGTGCCGAGCCCCCGCCTGGACTTGGATGGCTGTGGTCTGAAAGGCAGGCGTGGGGCCAGGCTGGGGCTCTGAGCCGGGTGGCGCGGTATCGGTCACCCTTGGTGTGTGGGGATAGCCAGTGTCCCCTCCCCCCAGCAGCGCCTTTCTTTCCTCTGCGTTCACTCAGAGCAGCTTGAGACCCACGGCCTCCCCATCTGGGCAGCGTCCTCTCCCAGAGAACGGGCTTCAGTGGCTGTGACAGGTGGGAATCGGTGACTCACAGAGAAGCCGGGAGCTCGGCAGCCACTCTTCCTTCCAAGTGGAGAAATCCCGGCTGCCCACACGGCCCAGGTTCTCTGTGCGGAAGAGGTGGGCTGGTCCCAGGTGACCACTCCTCAGGGACAAGGAAGTCGAAGGCAGGGCAGCTGGAAGCACGTGCACAGCCCGGTGGGTGGGCAGCCTGGGCTGTCCTGCCTGGGGCTGCCCCTTCCTCTTGCTCACTGTCCTACCTTGCTGGGAACCTGAATTCAGACTGTATGTGACGTGGGTCCATGACCTCTGCGTGTTACACAGCCCAACCTAGAGCACCTCCCTGCCCGGTGGGCTGACTTCCCACAAAACACGGGGTCCACAGGCTGGCAGACATCCTCCAGAGCCAGCTGTACCGAGGCCCTGCCCCTCCCTTCCTGCTGTGGCGTGCAAGGCTGCCTCAGCTCCAAGGGTCGAGGCCACTTCTGGGGAGGGGAGCGGAGTTAGGGACTGAGGATGAAAAGCGAACTCCACATGTGCCAGTGGGGTCTGTGCTCTCCAGGCTCTGCTCGGTAATAGCACCCTCGTATTCTACTTCAATCCTGAATCCCGGTCTCACAATCGAAACTAAAAATGGGCTGGAGATGTAGCTCAGTGTGAAGGCCCTGGGCTCAATCCCTAGTACGAGAGAGAGAGAGAGAGAGAGAGAGAGGAGGGAGGGCTGGGGTGACAAAAAACAAAGGAACCTCAGAGAGCAGAAGTTCGCTCCCTCCCACCTGCTGAGGGAGCCCCTGCTCCTGGACCTCTGGGAGGATCTGCACCCCCAGCTCCTGGGGTGCGGCATCCTTGGGGGCCCCTCAGCTTGCGGCCACGCTGGCCCTTCTCTACCCCCACCCCACGCAGCCTCGCTGGCGGCAGTAGGCAGTCCCGCTGCACCCAGGTGCGGGGCCCATGGCGGGAAGCTGCTCCCCAGCAGGCACCTGGGGTCAGAGCTGGTGTCTGTCCTGGGATTCACGTGTCCCCCCAGTGAGCCTGCTGGCCCTTGGGCTGCTGTAGCTGCACACACACTGGGTGGCTCCCAAGAGTGCAGTAGACACCACAGCCAGTCCGGAGCCCAAGAGTCCACTGAGCTAACACCAGGCGTCCGTGGAGCCAGGGGTCCCCAGAGGCCAGGAGCCCCTCGCGTCCCACCCAGGTCCGCACCACTCTGGTCGTGACCTCCCCTTCTGCTTCTGATCTGGTCTCACTCCATTTCTGGCTCACATGGACACCCGCTCACCCCTGGTGTGCATGTCACAGCCCCTAACTTAGTCACACGCCCAGAGTCCCGAGACCTGCACAGGCGTGCGCTCTTGGGGCTCAGAAACAGGACCCGGCACCTCTGGGATAGCTCAGGTAGCCACCATACCATCCTGGCAGGTAGATCCCTTGTGTATTTGTTTAATGCCATTTCTTCCCAAATTTGAATTTTAGAGACATAAATTAATGTTTTTTTGCCTCCTCCAGAAATCTTAACAAATCTGACATCTTTGGCCCTGAACCCTAGAAGGCAGGAAGTAGGTCTGAGAAGCACTGTGTGCCGCTTAGCCCCAGGCCCCACCGTCCCCTGCCACCTGCCTTGGGTGCTGAGTGACGTAGGTGCCCCGGAACGTCTGCTGTGGCTTTATCAGCGCCGCCAGAGGAAGTGTGTGGGAAACGGAATCCAAAGCCTCCTCTGCTCTGAGTCATCCTGGCCCGGTCCGGCTCCAGGCTGAGTCGGCACCACACGACTGTGCTCACACCCACGCCACACGTGAGTCCTCCCGCAGGTGTCTCTGTGCTCAGCAAAGCGAGTCCCCTGAATCAGGGGAGGGGACTTCCAGTGATAATTCCATGTGGGCAGAACCACTGTGCTGTGAGCCACAGAGCCCACGGAAGTGCCCACAGAGGGAGCCAGCGCGAGGCGGCTTGCACACAGGCATGACCTCTCCTCCTGGAGTCTAGGCAGCGGTGCCTGGGCTCGGAGCCAGGGCATGGGCTCCAGGAGAGTCCTGGGAGTGGAAGTCCACCACCGCGCGGCAAGGCAGGACTGGCCCTGCGCCACCCCTGGCCAAAGCAGCTCCCGGCCTCCCCTCACAGGAGCTACCTACAGCAGCCCCCAGAGGTGTTTGTCCAGACCCAGCCTTGCCTCAGCTGCCAGCTCCTGCCCCTCGGCCACAACCTGATACCTGAGCCGTGCTCCCGCCAGGTTGGCTCCATGACCCTCAGGGTGTCCAGCCATAGGGGGCCAGTCAAATCACATGTGGAAACAAGGCTTGGGTGGCAGTTTTGAGGCTCCCTGGTGATGCCAGGGGCAGATGGGCAGAACCTCAGGCTGGGGAAGTGGTCTGCAGATTCTCCCGTGTAGAAACCACCCAGAGGACATGTGAAACCTCAGAGCGTCACCCCTATTCCTGATTCTGTGGGTTTGGAGCCCAGCTCTTACCTCCTGACCAGTGCTGACTGCAGACCACAGGAGTTCAGCTCCACCGGGAAACTTGGCCTCGGAACCAGCCTGGCAGCCCGGCGCATATGTGGCTGGGGCCTTCTGTGGTCTCTTATGGAAACAGCAGTACCACACACGTTGATCCCTTGGGTGTGGCCAGTGCTGGGACCCGGAGCGGCCCCCTGCAGCTGGGCCTCGGGCCGTCTCGGGCACAGCTGTTCCTAAGGGCGATGTCACCACAGAAGTGACAATACACAGCCTGTCCACCCCCTTGATCAATCCTGCAGATGCAACGGGAGAATCCGGCAGGTCTTGGGGTGGTGGGTGGGCTTCCTGGGAGAGGCCGCGACAACCTCTGGGGTTGCTGGAAGCGTGAGAGGGCACCGAGTAGAAAAGTAGATGTGGCCTTCCGGGGGTGAATGTGTAACCACCCACTCTGCAGACCAAGTGGCGGTCACGGCACGGGAGCTTCTCAGGAACGGGGCCGCCTGCTCCACTCTGGGGGCCTGGCCCGGCTTCCGTGAGACCCAGCCTGGGGAGGCGTCCCTGTTTCTCTTGTAAAGACAACGTACGATGAACAGAAACAGTCCCAAGCCCACCCCATCTGTGCGCTCATCTGTCCTGCGCCGAGCCCGCTTCCCTCCGCCTCCCACGCGGTGGAGCCCAGTCCCGTCCCTGGGCGCCTCAGCCCAGGGCTGAGCCTGGTCCGTCCTCTTCCCCGCCCTCCCCTGCCTCCCTCCTGGTCCCCTCCAAGCTGTTAGTTTTAGTTATTCTGGAGGTCACCTGTGCGGCTCCAGGTGGCATTCCGGAAGCTCTGACTCTGGGGCAGCAGCGTTGGCCGAGGTCCCTCGCCTTCCCTCCCGTGGCCCTGCTCAGTAGGGCCGCTCTGCTGGTCACCCTGCTGGTCCCCTGTGACAACACGACTGGCGTCCCCGCGGCTGCCCACAGGTGGGCTCTGCAGGGAGAGTGAGTCACATGCGGCACCGGCACCGGGTGCGGGCAGAGCCGACCCCGTCGCTAAGGCAGTCGTGCCGCCCGGAGAGGAGCTCGCCAGCACCGGTGATGTCCCCAGAGTCACTCGCGTTCTGTTCTTCAGGCTGGACTCTTGACCACCACCTCCTCTGGGGTGTGGGGTATGCGAGGGCCGTGGGGACCTCTGCGTGTGCTGCCCACGCTACGTGACACCTCTGATGCTCCGATTTGCCGGTGAGGGGACCGAGGCACAGGGAGGTCAGGCAGTAAACTCGGGGTCAGGTGAGCAGTGTGTCCCGGGTCTGGGTGGGCACTCGGCAGGGTCGCAGCGTCAGGCGGTTCCTGAGCGCTCTGGGTGTCCTGGTGACCGTGGAAGAGGGTCAGGGCCAGCGCTGTGATCACCCATCTCCCGAGTTCCGGGACGCGGTGCCGTGAACGCCCCTTGCTCTTGGATTTGGGATGCAGCATTTTCTCGGATTCGGCATCTAGTTTTGGGGAGGCTCCGTCTCCTCGGGCCTGGGCCTGAGCGGGACCCTTGCCATTACAGAATGATCATGCGGGCAGGGGGCTTTCCTGGCCCTGAAGAGTCTGACCCAGCTTTCCCTCCTCCTCGTGTGGTGGATAGCCTTGCCGGGTACAGGATTCCCGCTGGCCGCCGTCCCCTCCCATGCCCCAGCCCGGGGATGAGGGCGACGGGACGTGGCGGATGGGCTTCCGCTCTGTCCCCTTCCCTCTCTGGGCTTCCTCGCTGGGCATCTCCCAGCTGGGCAGGGTGGCCTGCCGGGACGTGGCCCCGCCCCTCCTTCAGGAGCCCCTTTGACGTCTTTACTCGGCTCTGGGAGACTTGTCCTGCTAATTCCAAGGTCGCGTCCCTCTGACTTCCCAGCATCCCCTTCTGCGACTCCTGTTCAGTGGTTTCTTCCCCTGATTCATCTTTGGTCTGCTGGCCCTCGACGCGTCCCACACTCGGTGGCTCTCCGGTCCCCGCCGGGCCGCCTGGCTCTCCCACGCTGCTGGCCAGCCCACCTCAGGGCCCTTTCTCTCGTGGGCATGTTTCTGACCCCAGAGGACGTTTCTGGCCACCGCATGTCCGTGTCCTGCGTCCACGGCGAATGGGCTTTCCTGTCCGCGTGCTTGGCAGCCCCGTCCCAAAGCTGTCCCGTGCAAAGGCCCCAGCCTGTGCGTGTGCCAGGTCCGTGGGGGAGGCGGGCCGACCCGCACACCGCCAAGCCGCTTCTCGGCAGAAGGGCAGGCCAGGCGTGGCTGCGGAGGGACCGAGGTGCCCGTGGACAGGCCTCCCCCACCGCGGCAGGAGGACAGCGGGCCGCGGTCCACACCCACAGGCGCCTGTGTTCTGCCCTCACAGACGTTCGGCTCTCCCACCAGTTTTCTGTTACTCTTAAACCCCCCAGGCAGGGGGCATAGCTCAGTGGTTAAAGAGCTTGCCCAGCAAGGGTGAGACCCGGAGTTCGATTCCCCAGCACTACATAAGCCCGGCGCGGTGGCACAGGCCTGTAATCCCAGCACCCAGGAGGCTGAGGCAGGAGGATCTCCCTGAGTTCAAGGCCAACCTGGGCTACAGAGTGAGACAGTGTCTCAAACAAATAAGACAAAGCCCCCACCCCTGCCACAGCCTGAAACTCCCTTGGGGCGGCCGCCCCACCCTCCGCCAGCTCCGACCCATGCTAGGGTCTCACTCTGGCCAGCACCCCTGACATCGCTGGCACTCTGCCCCCTGCCTCAGGGCCCTTGCACCTGCAGTGCCCTCACCCCCACTTGCCGTCCCTGAGGCCCCAGCTCTTGTGTCACCTTTCTAAGATGCTGACCTGGCGCTGCTCCCAGCCCCTGCCACACGTCCTGTTTTACAGTCCTCAAGAAGTTTCAGGAAACAGGAACATTCCAGGCAATCTACTCTCCCTCCTGTTCCCACGGACGGACTCCATCAGGCTAGGGGCTTGTTTGCTGTTGAGACACAGTGCCACTCTAGTGCCAAGCTGGCCCACAGCAAGACCGTAGGAGAGGGCCAGGGAAAGCCTCTGTCTCTCCCGTCTGCTTCACCCCTGCACCTGGCCTGCTCCCGGCGTCCCCGGCGGCCGAGTGGGTTCTTCAGAGCCGGGTCTGCCCAGCACTTGCCCAGCCCAGCCGCACCTCCGAACCCTGGCGCGTGGGGATGTCCCTAGGCCCGACTGGGGCAGCGGAGGCCGGCCAGCCACGCCTCGCCCGTGTGCAGAGCACGCCGGAGGCCCGGCCCTGTCTGCCTGTCTCAGACCTTTCACAATGAAAAGCACAAGTGCCAGGCAGATGTCTGGCAACAGCACCATGAAGTCATCATGCCGTGGTGACCCGTGCCAGCCACGCGTGTAGCAGCGCCAGGTCCAACAGCTGGCACTATGCCCGAGTACAGAGGACTGGATAACGAGGGCATGATGTATGTACTACTCTGCCATTAAGAACGACGAGTTTGAGTCATTTGTAGGAAAATGGATGCGCCGTGAGACCGCTATGCTCAGTGGAATGAATCAGACCCAGGAAGTTAAAAGTCATATGGTTTCTCTAAAATGAGGGCACCAAACCATTTTTTAAAAAGTAAAGGCTATGGGAGAAAGTGGGAAGAAGGGCGAGGGAACGGGAAAGGGGGGCAAGGGGCGCGAAGGGGAAAGGGAGGGGATGTGTGAATAAATGAATAGATACGTAAGTAAGCAAGCATCCCCAGCCAGGCCCGGGCCTGCCAGGAATGCCAGCGTTCTGGGAGGCTGGCGCGGGAGGATTACTAACGCGAGCCCAGCCTGGGCAACTCAGCAGTTCAGTGAGATGCGGCCTCAAAGTCCGGACTAAAAACGCACTGGCATGCAGCTCAGGGCGAAGGCCCCGAACTCGATCCCCAGCACGGCAGAGAATCCCAGGTAGGCGCTGGGAGCAGATCAGTGATCACAGCACTTGCCTGGGAGGCACTAGGACCCCCGTGGGGTGCGATCCCCTGGCGTCACAGACAAGCTGGCGTGGTGGTCATGATCCCAGCCCGTGGGAGGCCGAGGCAGGCGGACTGCTGTGAGTTCCAGGCCCATTTGAACTGGATGGTGAGCTCAGGACCAGCCTGGACCATACAGAAAGACCCTGTCTCAAAAAATTTTTAAATTAAAAACAATCATTATTGTAGACATTGCAACAATGAAACAAGAAGGGGTGTGATCATTAGTGTCACATGATTTCAGTCCAGTGCCATGTTGACATAGGGTGGAATGTTCCGGAAGGTGCAGAGGTGCCATAGGCTCAAGGCCGTGGCCAGCAGAGGGCGGCCAGGTGGCCCCACAGCCTTGACCAGGCAGGGAGAAGCCCATGTGACATGGCGGCTGGGCCGGCCACACTGCATCTCCTCAGCCAGAGCCAGGGCTGGTGGGCGGCGGTGTGGGCGCAGCCCTCTGCACCCCACAGAAGGCACGCAGATCTCCGGCCTGGCGGGTCTAGGGTGTGACCTCACGTGGCGGCGGGGCCCTGGCCGTCCCCTCCAGGAGCTGCTGTCTCAGGACTCCGACTGCGGCCCCCGGCTCGTTCCCCCGCCTAATGTCCCATGTTCTCTCAGGACCACCCCAGGCTCCGGCCGCCCGCGGGGTCCCCCGAGGGCCTCCTCCGCGGCCGCCTCTTCCCCCAGCGTCTCCTGCTGCTGCTCCAGCGTCCTCTGCCATGTCTAGTGCGCCTGCCCGTGACTAATGTGTGTGCTGTGTGTACCTCATGTGTTTGCTGCGTGCCTGGCATGTTTATGTTGTGACTGATATGTTTCGCTGCCTGCGTGTACTGTGTGTGCTGCACATGTCTAGTGTGTTTGCTTCATGTATCTAGCATGTTTGCCGTGTGCACAGCATACTCACCATGTGTGTCTAGTATGTTTGCTGTGTGTCTGGCCTACCTGCTGAGTGTGACTAGCATGTTTTCCATGTGTTCTAGTGTGTCGTCTGCATTTAGAACGTGTTTTGCTGCGTGTGCGTAGTGTGTTTTCTGTGTCTGGAGTGGTGGTTGTGTGTATCTAGTATGTTTGCTGCTCTGGTGTGTACCCTCCATGGTGTGGATTTACAAGTAATTTGCTGCCTTTTTTGAGGCAGGGTCTTGCTGCTCTGTGGTCTGAACTCCCTGCGTAGCCCAGGCTGGCCTGGAGCTCACAGCAGTCTTACCTCCCTTTCCTGGGGTCATAGGCATGTCCCACTAAGCAGCTTCACAAGTGATTTGAATGACAAAGACATGATATCCCAGGCTGGATCTTGCTCCGTAATCCAGGCTGACCCTGAACTCGTGCAACCCTCCTGCCTCTGCCTCCTGAGTTCTTACAAGCATTCACCACCTCACCCCGCTAACCTTTCTGTGGACCTGGGGATTTGAACCCGAGGCCCTGTGCTTGCTAGTAGGTTCTCCAACCACTGTGCTATTCCCTTAGCCCCCGCTTTGCATTTTAAAAGATTAATTTATCTTAGTTCCTTGTGGAGTTTTGTCGGTGGTGGCGGTCAGTACTGGGAACAGGGCTTAAGGCCTGCGTGCTAAGCGACATCCCCCGCCCTTATTTTATCTCGAGATGGGATCTGACCCCGTGGCTGAGCTGCACAGGTTGGTCTCAAACACGTGATCCTCCTGCCTAAGCCTCTCAGAGTGCTGGGATCACAGGCATGCCTGGCTTTTTTGCATTGTTTAGTTTGGTTTTTTGTATGTGAATAGACTCTACTTTTCAGGCCAGTATAAGGCTCACAGGGAAAGTGGTCGCAGAGCCCCACAGGACCCTTGGACCCAGCGCCAGTCCCGTTACTGACATCCTGTGTTAGTGATCGGTACATGACGGACAGCCCCGACGTGTCACCGCTGTCCCCACGTCCCCTTTGCTCTGCCATGCATGCCTCCTGTGGGTACCCAGTGTCCAACGCCCAGTGTTGGTGCCATTTCCGGTCCCACAGGGTCCCTTCCTTGGTCCCGCCAGCCTGCTCCCACTGGCTCCCAGCTGTGCTTTCCCACATGTGGAGGATACTGCTGGGTCCTCTGTGGGCCGTGATGGAGGGGAGCACCCACAGGCCCACTGCGAGCTCTGCTGACCGGCCCTGTGTCCCCCACAGGCCTCGCGAAGCCCATCGGCCTGGTGGAGGGGCCCGGCGGCCTGGGCCAGGGAGGCGTGGCAGCCACACTGCGTGAGGACAGCCCGGAGGCCGAGGGCCGGTATGAGGAGTACGGCTACAATGCCCAGCTCAGTGACCGCATCTCCCTGGACAGGACCATTCCTGACTACAGGCCCAAGAGGTAAGTGCAGCCCACCTGCCCCACACGCCCGGGGCTGGGGAGGGGACAGCAGGAGAGCCCTACGGAGGCGCACGGGCACCTGGAGCCGGCTCGAGAGGCTCCCCTCATCAGCCCGTGACTCTCCCCGTCCCTGTCTCTACCCTGCCGCGTCTCCCGATCACTCGGGTTCTCGTTTCCCGGCCACGGCCACCCTCTCCTGCCCCAGGTACAGACCCACCTCTTCCCTCTAATCCACTGCTGCCCAGCTGGTCACCATGGACACCCAGGCTCAGGCTGTCTGGCAAAGCCTTCCCCGGCCCCCAGGACACAGTAGCTGTGGACTTGGCTCACTGCCAGCCTTTGTAAGGCGCTGTGGTGTCCTGTCCTGCCACTCCTGGTGTGCCAGCAGTGAGGACACAGTGACCGTGGCCTTGCCTGTGAGCTGAGGACGGGGTCCTGACCCAGCCACGTGTCCTCTGACAGCACACAGGGCCGATGGAGCGGGACGTGAGCCGTGTCCTGTTGGAGGCGGGCAGGGTGCCATTGGGCTCTAGGGTGGTCAGCAGATGGCTGGCTCCTTCACCTGGCAGGGCAGCAGCCTGTGCCCTGGATGTGAATTTGGCATGGGTTACACACTCCCAGTGGACAGAGGGGTCACTTCTGCTCCCTTCTCGGCCCTGCCCTTCAGTGACCTGAGACCTGGAGTGGTGCAGGAGCTTGTCTGAGGGCCAGTGGGCAGCAGAGTGGGGCCAGTTCCAGGAAGGCACCCCACCAGGAGCAGTGGCCACCCCCACCCTGCCCCTTAGCTACCTAGCCCACTCTCCCAGAGCTTGCAAACCCCTACCAGGGCTCTAATCACCAACCCAGCTGCCCTGCGTGTGAACTGGGGCAGGGCCAGCAGCGCCTAGTCCGAGAGGTTGAGCTGGGGCCATATGGTTCTAGGGACTGAGGGGCTCTGAGAGCTGGGGACCAAGAAGCGAACAGGACCTTGTGTGGCATAGGGCTGGCTTCCCGCACTGCCTCTGAGAAAGTTCTGGGACTAAAGGTGCTGGATGTCACCTAGCCGGTGTCCCCTGAGGTTCAGAGTTCTGGGAGGAGGTGGCAGTTGCCTGATCTCCTGGACGCGTCAGAATCTCCAAGATCCTGGTGGCCACTTTGAGGACAGGGTCAGGGATGGGCCTGAGTTTCAGTATAGTTGTTCTCATGGCCACCAGCAGCCAGGAAAGCCCACGGGTGCCCAGGGCCACCTCTAAGTGTGTGTGTGGGGGGGGTGCTTGAGGGTGCAGGCTCTGAGGTGGCTTCACCTGGGTCAGAACCCACTTCCAGGTGGCTCTGGGCCCTGGCTCCCAGGGGCTGGGACACAAAGGGTCCCCAAGCCCACAGCCGTACTGCCATCCTGTGCTATTTCTAAGTCTCAAAATAACTGGAATCTTCAATATATAATTCTTCTATTTTGGGCATTTCTTCACACGCAGAGTCTGAGATGTCCAGGGAGTTTAAGTTGCTGTCTTCAGTCTTGGGTCAAATACAAGGTTTACAGAGCATCTTGATGCCAAAGCGGCAACGGCTTGGACTGTGGCTTTAAGGACGAGCTGCGTTTCTCACCGTTCTGGGGTCTGGACACTGGGACCAGGGTGCCAGCTGCTGCAGCGGGCAGGGCACCTCCGGGTACAGTCACCCACCTCTCACTGCATCCTATGGGGGAAACGTGGCAGCCTGCACCAGGAGTCACTCCGGAGGCCCCACCTCCTCACACCTACCTTGGGCGAAGGTGTCCACACACTAATGTCGGGACACAGACAGATGGGCCTCTTTCCAGGGTGCGATGGAGCCAGGAGGAGGGACTCCCTGATAACGTCTGTGTCCTGGGGCAGCCATCCTGGGCCTCGCAGGGCTGGGAACCATGTGTCCATCTTTCATGTTTGCACTGGGTTTCTGTGCTGCCTCAAGAGGACCTTGGCTACTTCAGGGTGGGGGACAGTGGACGTCATTGGAGTAGAAGCCAGGGAGCCTCACAATGCAGAAGGGCAGGGGACTCCAGCTGGAGGAGCCCAGGCTGCGGCCACAGCCACCACCCGGCCACAGCTGGGGTTTGGGTAGTACACATGAAGACCACAGTTGTGACACTTGGGAGCAAGGCGGCGGGCTGGGTCGCCCAGGCACAGTTGCTGCCCTGTCCCAGGGCCCCTGTGTTTGGCCTCTCCTCGTCTCCACGTGGGCAGGGGTTTCCCGAAGGTAGACACCAACGTCTCCCTTCTAGAGTTGGCCCAACCCAGGAGATGGTGCCTTTATGGCTGCCCACAGAGGACAGTGGCAGAGTGGTGCTGCCTGGCACCAGAGCCGGGATGCTTTTCCGGCTGTCCTGAGAAAGCAAGTGGCTTTTCTTCTCCACTGCTGGAGGGGTCCACAGGAAACCACCCTCCAGCCAAGGTTACACTGCGCTAGAAGTGGCAAGAAGAGGTGGGCTCCTGCAACACCCCGGGGGCAAGGCAAGGTCTAAACCAGACTTGTCCTGGACTCCAGGAAGGTGTCAGTGGCTGGTCTCTGCTCAAGCCAGCAAGGTCTGCTTGTGGCCTGCCTCTCCCTCACCACCCTACCCACAGCTGGGCTGACGATGGGCAGGTCTAGTGGAAGGCAGTGTCTCTCTGCCAGTCCCCGGATGCCTCCTTCCCTGGGGGGCCAGGAGCCCCATGGCCAGCATCCATCTCAGCCCAGTTTGCCCACGAGCTGCAGGAAGTGCCCTCCTAGCACTGGCAGAGTGCACATGTCCCCCCTCAGAACCGCTCCCTACCATCTGCAGCCAGGCCACGTGGGATTCACCTGGGATTCCTTCCCTTTTGAGGACATTTTCAACCTTTTACAAGTGACATTTTCTGCGTTTATTATAAGCAATAAGTGCAGTGCGCTGTATGCGTGCCTGTGACTTGACGACCGCTGCCTCTAGCCAGCCCCTGCCCCATTCCCGCTCTGGTTTGCACAGTGCTCTTGGGCTGCTGCCCCGCTTCCCAGCTTTGTGACTCAGCTGCCCCACCACAACGCGTGGGCCTGAGCCAGCCGTGGGCGCACCCCCTCCAAGACCCCTCGAAGCCCCCTGCCCCCGACTCCAGCCTAGGTCTTCACCTTCCGCTCTGCTCTCCCTCTGGCGCCCAGGCTTGGCCCTCAGTCCCGCTACAACTCAGGTCTCCTGCCACCTTCCCACGCAGGGCCTGTAGGTGACCAGCCCTGGCAGGACACGACACTCCTGTAGTAGGAGCTGCCGTCGGGAACCTGCGGCCAGCCGGAGACCTGGGTACAGCGGGCGGCCGTGGGCCTGGGGCCCAGCTCCCTCCGGGGTCCCCCCATCCCTGAAGCTCCCCCAGCGTGGGGCGCAGCCTGGGAACCCGCTCCTCCCTCCCACCGCACGGTCAGGACACCCGGGAAGGATGGGAGCGCGCCTCCCCGAGCCCAGACCCCAGAGCCGCCCGGCCCACTCCGGCCCACCCGGAGCCCTTGCTGACCCCACGCCCCGGCAGGTGCCGGCAGATGACCTACGCGGAGGACCTGCCGCAAGTCTCCGTGGTCTTCATCTTTGTCAACGAAGCCCTCTCGGTCATCCTGCGGTCAGTGCACAGCGTGGTCAACCGGACGCCATCCCAGCTGCTCAAAGAGGTCATCCTGGTGGACGACAACAGCGACAACGGTGAGTGGCGGCGGAGCCCGAGCCGCGCGCCCACGGGCGGATCGCGCGACCCCGGGCCAACCGAGCAGCGCGAGGAGGGGCCTCCAGACGCAGGCGAGGCGGGGCTTTTCCGGGGGCGTGGTCTTGGGGAGGGCGTGTCCTGGGAAGGGTGTGGTCGCTCAGAGGCGTGACAAGTTTCCGGGGGCGTGGCCTGTCGCGGAGGGGAGGGGTCTCTAGGAGAGGGGCGGGGTCTCCCGAGGCTGCCTACGGGCGGGTCCCTCCTGCTCCAGGAATGGGCCTGTGTGGTTCCAGCAGCGCCTGGTGGCCCGTCTCTGCCCCTTCGTTTCCACTGAGCTTGTCTTTGGATCGAGGCCCCTGGACGTACTCGTATGGCGGCACGTGTCATTCTTTTTAAATTGTGGCAAAATTTGCATGACCAGGTTTCCCACCAGGCCCTCGGGCGCGCGCTGCCTCGTGGCAGTGGCGCCGTGACTGCGCAGCCGTCACCTGCCCTCTCCAGAGCTGCACCTTGCCAAACTGAAACCGTCCTGTGGACCGCCAGCCGCCGGCCCTCTGTGCCCCGGTGGCCGGCCCTCCCCCCGCGCGCGCTGCCGGCCTGCTGTCCCTCTCCGCTGCAGGACTCGGTTCCAGTCTCCGCCCCCGTCCCCTTAGCGTCCCTGGCCGGGCTCTTGTCCCCGGATGTTGAACTGTGTCCAGCCACAGCAGGTCCTCAAAGAAGGCTTCCGGAACACAGACCTTGGGTGCAGGGGCCTGGCGCGCCGCGCTGTGGCTGAGACGGCCTTTCCCCGCAGTGGAGCTCAAGTTCAACCTGGACCAGTACGTCCACAAGCGGTACCCGGGCCTCGTGAAGGTCGTCCGTAACAGCCGGCGAGAGGGCCTGATCAGGGCGCGGCTGCAGGGTTGGAAGGTAGCCACGGCCCCCGTGGTGGGTTTCTTCGATGCCCACGTGGAGTTCAACACAGGCTGGTAAGGGCCGCCGGCGGGCAAGGGAACCTAAGGCTGGGGCCGCTGGCTCTTGAGGCTGCTGGGCAGACGTGCCGAGTCCTTGGTCCCAGGGTCCGCAGCTGCCCAGGGTGGAGTCAACACCACCTCCTTGACTGTAGAGCAGAGACAGGAAGCAGTTTCACCCAGTTGCAGGAGAAGCTGAAGCCCAGGGCCTTTGCACCAACTCTGGAAACTCAGGTTATAAGCCAACAAGTCCGTTGTGACACCATCTCCAGGATCAGCAGCTGTGACCCAGCCGCCGCTCTGTCACGGGCGGGTGGGCCCAGGATGCGGGGTCCTGGGGGCCCAGCAGTGCCAGCCCATCGCCCTGGCTTGGCCTCTGCAGCAGCACCCTGAGATGGAGCTGGTCCCCCCGCCCCTTGCTGCCCGGTTCCCGGCCTCAACTTCCTTCTGAGGGCCGGTTCTCCTGGGCAGGCACCTGACGGAGCCTCAGGTTCGCTCGGGTCTGAGCTCCCCTTGCCTCCTTCGCTCGCCCCCCGCCCGCCCCGTGAGGTGACCCTTCCTTAGCGTGCCCCTGCCGCCCCATGACCGCTGGATCACGTGTCGTTGCTGGCCTCAGCGGAGTCGCACCATATTGGTGGTGGGCTGCACACTGCACGACAGGGTCTGCCAGTCGTTCGGTCCCTGGAGTGTGTCAGCTCTCCGAGGCCTGGTGCATGCTTTGGGGAGCTGGATCACATCAAAATGCAATTTGAACCAGCATAACTGTAATTGAGAACTGAGAATTCGGGTACCCTCTGCCAACAGCATCCCCCCCACCCCCCTGAACCACTTGCTGAAAAGGACCAGCAGTCCCACGTGTGCACAGGGCCTTTTACCCTGGTCCATGCTTTGCTGGAAGGAATTAATTAATCCCCCTAGGAGGGGCCTGAGCCACTTTGAGGCCCTCAGCAGCGGGTGGGTATGTGCCCTCCACACACAGTGCCTGATGGGACTTGGCCCCACATCTGCTCTCAGTCCCTGGTCCCACTGGTGTCAGGGCCCATGGTGGACAGCCCAGTCCCTGGGGCAGAGGCCCAGTCCCATAACCAGTGGTCCTGGAGGTGATGGGAAGTTGTCCCTTCCAAACCTTTCTCTGTCTTCATGGCCAGCCAGGCCCTGACCCTGGCACGGGCAGCCCTGGGGCAGCACCTCTCTCTGCTAAGTGGCATCCCAACCCGTGCTGTCCCCACACCTCCTCCTGCCAGTGCCCAGCTCGGCCCACTCTGCGTGCCTGTTTAGAGGAGGCCCTGCCCTGCCCCCCCAGGCCCGCCACCTTCCCTCACGTCCTGTACTAATCCCGCTGTCCTCACTCGCGGCAAGGTTTGCTGTGTGGGTTGCACACTGCACTCAGAACTCAGCAGCCCCGTCCGTCCGTGATAGCACAAACTCCGCGAGGAAGGAAATATTTGGGTGTGTCAGGACGCAGTGGGACACCTACAAGGCCTTCCATCAGTCATTCAAAGACGTGCAGGAAGGGGAAGGGGGCAGAGTCAGGCTGAGCAGCTGAGGGAGGCCCTCAGCTGACCCCACGGGGAACCTGGGAGCCCAAGAGGCCATCTGGAGATGTCACAGCGGGGCTCAGGTGGCTCTGCAGCCGTGGGAGCTCAGCAGGGAGCAGAGACGGGACCCCAGGCCTAGGCGACACTTCAGGACGTGGCGGTGGGCTGCCCCGTGTCTGGGTGCAGGTCCTCCTGGCCCACCAACCCCCACAGGGCCGAGCCAGCCCTGGCGCGCATCCAGGAGGACCGGCGGCGCATCGTCCTGCCGGCCATCGACAACATCAAGTACAGCACGTTCGAGGTGCAGCAGTATGCCAACGCCGCGCACGGCTACAACTGGGGCCTCTGGTGCATGTACATCATCCCGCCGCAGGACTGGCTGGACCGCGGCGATGAGGCGGCGCCCATCAGGCAAGCGGGCCGAAGGGGACCAGGGGCCGGGGAGGCAGGCGGAGGGGAGCCCAGGCGGCAGGCAATCCCTAGAGGCCTTGGCAGGTGACCCAGAGGAGGGCTGGGGAAAGGACTTTCCACAGCCGGCTGGCTCGGCTCTGGGAGCAGAGGGACATGGCCGGGCAGGTGGGGTGGGAGGAAAGAGTGACAGTCAGGGAGGGGACAGAGGACAGGACAGGGTGGTGGTGGCCAGTGAGGACTGAACAGAGGGCAACCTCATCTACCTCAGAGTCCTGTGCGTTATTTTCACTTTTTAAAGCATTCTTTTTAATTTTAAATGAATTCCTTATACTTGCAAGACTGAGTGTTTTTAAGATATACTCCAAGCATTTTTTTTTTTTTTTGAGAAGCTGGGGATCATCCCTGCAGTCACCTGGTTCAAACTGAGAAATCAGACGCTACAGGGGGCTACAGCTAAACGTCGCCTGCCTCAAACGGGAGGAGCAGGAATAATGGGGGCGGGGGGGGGCTATCAAACATCACGCCTTCACAATGGAAGGCCGGAGCCGACAGGCAAGAATCCTGCCAGCCGTCACCTCCCTCGCAACGGAGGATCGGGCATCACTGGAGAATCCTTGTGGACACCTCGCCCCTCACACCGAAGGACCAGGACTAACAGGTGTGACCACTGGAGAGATTATGTCAATCTGGGGCAATTAGGCAGTTAGGAACCAGCCTGGATTCGAGTGTGAGTGACTGGTGGGCCAACGAGGAAAGAGCACCCACGCGGATGTGGGAGGGCCAACTGGAACTCCAGCCGTATAAAAGGAAGAAAGAGGGCAGCTTGGCGCAGCTGGTCGAGGCCCGACTGGAGCCCTCAGAGTGTAAAAGGAAGGAAGAAGAAAGAAGGAAGATTGTCGCAGCGTCTCCCTCTGGGGAAGCTCTCCCCTGGCGATGGTCTGCGGACGCCGACCTGCTACCCACCGCACATCGTCAGCGCAGACTCGCTCCAGTCTCAAGCTGCGCCTGTCCGCCCATTGCTGATCGTCAGTCGCCGATCTGCAGGCTCCGGTCTTTGCCTTTGTTCCTGGAACAACCGAGATCTACAGCAGACTCTCCCGGCTGTCCTGCAGCCCCGGTCGGGAGATCTGCTTCGCGGCCGCACAGCCATCGGACCCTCCACTGGGCTCTCGCAGGTGCAGGCCGCCATCCTGGACTGTGTCTGTCCTCAGACTTGTGAGCCTTCGCAACAGATCCTTTTTGTTACAGTTTCTGTGAATTCTGCCTTTTGAGAGAGCCCAAGCTAGTCGATAAAAGAGAATCCTGACAGAACTCACCTCACGCTGGATGATTTCAGCAACTTTAACGGTTCTCTCCCTTGGGACTCAGCCACTTCAGCATCACAGACCCACAGCAATGCCAATCCAGTCTTGGGACATGCCGTTTGATGTTACGTGAAGACCGTGGACCCCTCAGCCTCTTCCCGCATTCCCTCAATACCCACAGAGCCCTTTCTACATCCAGCTGCACCACTTTTTCTGAGCCTGTCCTTAGCAGAAGAGTACGTGGGAGATGTCTGTGTGAGTCCCAGGAAGCCCCCGGTGGTGGTCCCAGGGGACGAGCTGCTGGGTCGTGGACCTGAGGCTGGAGGTCCCTTCCAGGGCTTGCCTGATGGAGGGCGTGCCCGGCAGAGTCAGGGTGAAGCCGAGGCAGATGCACAGGGCAGAGTGCAGTGAGGCAGAACACTGCAGGGCAGCTGGGGTTCACGCCCACGGCTTGCATCCCTCACCGCCAGCGAGAGGAAAGGCAGAAGCCTGATCCAAGGCATCACTGTGTGGCCCTCAGGCATGGCTCGACCCAGGGCTCCAATATGGCCTCCTGAAGCCAGCCTCGTCTCTGGCCATCCTTTGCTTTGTCTCACCCTTGGTGGAAAGGCCTAATTAGTTTATGGCTGAATGATGGCCCACTGCACGGACACAGTGCCACGTGTTTACCCACTCATCTGGTGATGGAAGGTGGCGTGATTTCACTCTTCATGTGAAATCGCAGCAGGGATCTGGCCATACCTGAAGGCCCAGAAGCAAGAGCCAGATGCAGGATGCCGTTGTTCTGCAACCAGCAACTCCACCAGCCAGGTCCCTGGGGCACTTTCTGCTGTGTCTCACAGTCCCCCCGAATACTGCAGAATGGCCTGGAGGTGCAGGCAGTCCCCATAATGACTGGCCCTTGGAGCCCGAGAAGCTCAGCTGGGTGTCCCCCAGTCCCACTGGGTTCTGTGATTGCAGCAAGAATTGCTCATGCCAATTAACTCGGCTCCAACTAACTCTGCTACTGTTGCCTTATGAGTTGGTTTTGGAATCAAGCAATAATTTAAAGAGAGGGTTACCAGCAATGCTAGGCTAGTCAGGAAGCTGGCACCTCAGTTCATCAGAGATCATTGGAAACGATCGTCATTGTTAGGGACTAGTGAGGGACATACCCGCTACACGGGGGACCATGTTAGCCAACTGAATGCTTGCTATTAAAAGTCAAAGGTGATATTAAAATTTTGTTACTGTTAGCTTTGTGGCCAAAATCTAATGGCAGAACAAATTGGATCTCTGCCCAAATAAAAGGGTAATTGCTTTTTAATGCCCCTGTTAGTCTTGGACAACGGATGGGCGCTTTCTTCTGACTTCTCGGTCATGAAGGGCAGAATTATTTCTTTTAAATTATGTTGGAGGCCAGTTCTTCACTATTTTTTTTTATTGAAGAGTTTTAATGTGGATGGGAGACATCAGAGGTGTGAGGTGTTAACATCGCGAGGCGTTGGGGGGTGCGCGGCGTCAGAGGCCTGAGCAGCCCCAGTCCTCAGTGTCACATCCAGGCAGCAGTGGGGACTTGAGCTCTACCCTCCATCTGAATTCGGAGCGATGTGAAGGGTTGGATGCTCCCCTCCAAGCCCCACAGCTTGGGAGAAAATGGCCCTAGTGCCAAGAGAATCATTTTTGTTTTCAGACAGAAGTCTTTCACCAGCTGCCTAGAAGCTCCAGTTCCAGTCAAGGCGCACGGACTTGGCTGGCTTCTGCTAGAGACTCTGTCCTTTCCCGGTTCTGTTTTTACCCCACCCAGAAGGCCGCAGCCCTAGACGCGAGCCTCTCCCTCGGGCAGCAGAGCCCAGGTCTGGGTGGTGCCACCCGCTCAGTCTCCACTCCACTCTGTCCTGCTCCTGCTGTGGCTGGCCCATCACCCCATGCCGGGCGTCAGCAAGAACGCACCTAGCATGTCTGCCCATGATTCCATGGGAATGACGCAAGGCTGAATCGTAGGTGAGGATGCAGTTTTTACAGAAGTTATCAAATCATTTGCAACCCGAAGGTGTGCCTTTCAGGTCTGGTGTCAGGGAGGTTCCGGAAGTTGAGCACTACACAACCCACATGGCTGCCCGTGGCAGCTCGGAACACAGATACACAGCAGGCACCCGCAGGTGGCTCCATGTGGAAGGGAGCACCACGCAGTCCCCTGGGGGAATGATTTCCTGAGTTCCCTTTGCTGGTTCTTGTCATCTGTCATGCTACATGGCAAGCATTGGAACTCGGCTGTGCTGGTGTCTCGCCAGGCTCGTCGTGGTGACAGGGCACTGGGATGCAGGTGGGGACGAGAAGTGCCGAGGGGAAGTACAGGGGGAGAAGCCAGGCCTGTGCTCGGGGCCCTGAGGGCATCTCCAGGTAAATAATCGCCCATATTAACCCCACAGGACCCCCGCCATGATCGGCTGCTCGTTCGTGGTGGACCGGGAGTACTTTGGGGACATTGGCCTGCTGGACCCTGGCATGGAGGTGTACGGGGCTGAGAACATCGAGCTGGGGATGCGGGTGAGTGGCCCTTGGAGACTGCTTCCGAGAACGGACTGAGGAGTTGATTGCTGGGCGTGGGGACCCTGCTGGACCAGAGCTACATGCAAGTGGCAGCCAGAGGAAGTCTCAAAGGCGGAGTCCCAGCCAGACCTTCCAGGACCGTGAGGCAGGAGGCTCAGCCTGTCAGAACGGTCCAGCAGGTGGTGGTCCATGGGGTCCACCTTGCCGCCTGAGAGAGCACAGCTGGGAGGGGGCTGGTCAGGTGGTGGGTGGTCATGCTGTGGAAATCATGAGCACCTGAGGCCCGGGACACCAGCTCCCTGGACAGTCCCCTGTGCTAGGCCTCCCATGCCCCGCTGGCTCCCACGGAGACATGGCCTCTTGCAACAGGGATTAATATATGTCCCTTGTTGCCATTCTGGTCAACTCAGCCCAATTTGAGCAACTGTAGGCCTCAGCCCAATCTCTACTGTTGTAACTGGCAGTGGCAGCTGCTGACCCCTAATGACGAACAAGGAACATCCTAGAGCCACTTAGGGGAAATGAGTGTGTCCCGTCCGTCAGGTTTACTGCAGGTCAGGAGGGCCGGCTGCGGGGTGGAGCCTGGGCCTCCATCCTGGTGACATAGGACAGATCCCACACACAGGGAGGGCCTCGCTGGCCGAAAGATCTAACTCCCACCGAGGGCGGCGTGAGCCATGGCAGGTTACTTGCTGTCCCAGGAGGGGATTTCCTCGGGGCCATGTGACAAGCCCAGGCTGTCCTGGCACTCAGCCATGTCCTCAACCTTCAGGGAATACAGAGGAACTCAGGCCGTGCCTAGGTGGGGAGGGGAGAAGATGGAGCGCCGTGGGACTGTGGGCTGAGAGGCCTTAGGGCCCTCCCTGCTCCCAGAAGGCACTGCTAGTCCAGGTGGGCCTGACGGGATAGGCGAGAGCACCCGCCCACAGCCCCCACACAGAGCAGGGGCAGCACAGGAGCTACTGGAAAGGGGCTAATAACCGTTGGGATGGACAGAATCACAGAATCCATGACCATGTGGAGGGTGAGAGAAGCCAGATTTAACAGGAAATCCCAAGGAGTTGGCCTGTACCCAGACTCTGGACATAGCCCACAGCCCTCGTCCTCCCGGGGACATCCCACAGGAGCCCAGATCTCTGCCTTCATGGGTCCTTCCTGCAGGTCTGGCAGTGCGGGGGCAGCATGGAGGTGCTGCCTTGCTCCCGCGTGGCCCACATTGAGCGTACCAGGAAGCCCTACAACAACGACATTGATTACTACGCCAAGCGCAATGCACTGCGGGCTGCTGAGGTGTGGATGGACGACTTCAAGTCCCACGTGTACATGGCCTGGAACATCCCCATGACGGTAGGGTTCAAGTCCCACGTGTACCTGGCCCGGAACATCCCCATGACGGTAGGGGCTTGGTGGGACAAGGAGAGGTGAGCAGGTCCCCACTGAGCAATCTGCAGAGGACAGAGAGGCCGCCCACTGGGGCCGGGCCCGTGGGCCTGGGCCTCCTGGCTAGCCAGTCAGCATGGCACCAGCTTTCCGGGGAGGTGGCTTTCCTGGGCCTTAGCCGCTACCAGCAAGGAAGTGAGGTGCTCGGCTGCACTCCCACCTCACTTAGCAGGGCACACTGTCAGCCCCACAGACACCGGTGGAACCCAGCACTGCACCTCCTAGGGACACCCACATGGATGACACACCGGGGACAGGTGGGAGAGCCCAGGCCAGCTCCCCTTGGCCCCTCCTGGGGTCCAGTGCAGGCAGTGCTCAGGCATCCAGCTCTGGCGAGGGCAGCCAGCACCTGGTGGCCACACCCACAGGGACTTGCCTGGGGCCTCAGCACCTAGAGACCGATAGGACAGGACACAGTCATGTACATGCTATACCTGCCCACTTGGGGGTCCAGCTGGCTCTGCGTGGCCCAAGACCCATCACGAATCAGGCCACTGGGTGCCCATTGGGCGCCCAGGGCCCAGCCACACCAGGGCTCAGGCCAGCTAAGGAACCTGGGCTCAGAGCCCCTTTCAGGGTGGGGCAGGGTCAGCACCCCCTGGCTGCAGGCAGGGGCCCTAAGGTAGGGTCCCAGGTTCTCAGAGACCGCTGTCATGGGCAAGGTCCCAAACCTGCACACGCAACGGTCACACACCCTCCCTGTCTCACTTGCAGAACCCTGGGGTGGACTTCGGGGATGTGTCCGAGAGGCTGGCCCTGCGCCAGCGGCTGAAGTGCCGCAGTTTCAGGTGGTACCTGGAGAACGTGTACCCTGAAATGAGGATCTACAACAACACCCTCACGTACGGAGAGGTACCGCCTCCCCCAAAGGGCCTGCCCGCCTGAGCCTGTGTCCTGCACCCGGGCCTGCCTCTCATCCCCCTCCTGTGCATCCAGGGACACACACGTGCTCACACAGATGCATACACACATTGCATACCGAAACACACACAGGGAGAAACTCAGAAGTATATACACACAGAACTGCACTCATGGGTATGTATACCCTTGCGTACATCTGTGTGTGAACAATCTGTTCGCTTCCATGTCACACACATGCTACATGCATCATGTACTCACACATGGGCACCGTGTGCACATGCATGTGTGTCAAAGTGTGTGCTCATTGGTGTGTGATGCACACATATCCACATGCTGCGCCCGTGATGGCACACCCCATGTGTGAGCGCACACCACCCTTATGCATATGCCTTCACATGTACTCAGGCACACCTTCCTACCTTCCTTCCTTCCTTCACAGGTGTGCTTAGACACATAGATCACATGTGAGCTATAACACAAATCTACACACACATGACATGCACACCTGTGTAACACAGCACATGACATAGGGATGCATACTTGCACAGTGTTGCACACAGAACTCCTCAAGCATGTACACTCCCCCCTTTGTACATGGACTTTCACGCATAGACACACAGGCACACATTGCTTCCACAGGCTGGCATGGGAAACACAGGCACACAGAGAAGCACACATGTGTTCTCACCACCTGGCATGTCTGCACCCAGCACACATGCGCAGGTGCACACAGAGCTGGACGCGGGTGTTCTCGCCACATGGCATGTCTGCACCAGGATGCCCATGCATCCTAACAGACATTACATACAACACCCGCCCACACACAAGGGCCTGCCCAGTGGCAGAGCAGGCCGGGGTCCTGCAGCACGCTGCCTCTCAGATGCTGAGTGGTGCCTGGCCTCCCCACAAGAACTGGTGCCCACACTCACCAGACACTTGGCTGGGGCAGGAGTAGGGTACCCAGCTGTGTGTCCTTGCTGCCCTGTCCCCAGGTACTGCTGGTGAGGTGCAGGCCAGGGCACAGGCCCTCCCCACCCTCGTCACTGTGGGCTGGGGCTGCCGTCCAGCCCCGCCTGTGCTGTGCCTGCCACTGCTGTCCACTGTCAGGCCGGTGCGCACAAGGTCCAGCCTAGGACACGGTGGCACCAGCAGGGACTTCCTCCCCATCCATGGTCACCTTGCTCTGCCCCTTAGAGCCTGCCCTCCTGGCTCTTGCCCGAAATGCAGGGGACTTAGACATTACACACTCTTAGTTACTTCTTTGTTACCACAACAGAATACTGCACATCCGCGATTTAGGGGAAGAAAGGTCTGTTTAGCTCACAGTGTCAGAATGCCTACCACAGCCCATTTGTGGGCAGCGGCCACAGCGTAAGTGCCTGGCACAGGCTGGGGAGCTGCTCACCTGTTGCGGACAGAAATCAAGTGAAAGCTGGAGCCAGGCCGATGTCTGGAGACTCAGGCAAGGCCAGAGCTCGCCTCGGAAGAAGCGGTAACATGTTTCTACTTCCTTCGAATCCTTGAAGCTGCAAGTTAGCACCCCACACCTGGCGCGGCTGCCCCTCCCTTGCCTCCTGGCCCGCAAGTCAGCCACACTCACCTGGAAGCCCTGCCGTGGGCAATCCCCAGTCTCAGCCGGTTGATGCAGCCTTCCAGGTCAAACCCCAAGCGCGTGTCCCCTCCAGCCAGCCCTACCTCCAAGCAGCACAGTTGGAACTATTCCACTACGGTGCCAATACACGAGGCTTTTGGAGGACGCTCCAGATCCAAGCAGTACCCACGTGGCTCAGGAACCCTGGGTCGCCAGGTGATCCTGCGGTATACCTGAGCTTGCTCGGAGCCCAGCTGCCAGGTCTCCAGAGCCACCACATGCCACCAATGCGGCATCTGCTTGCTGGAGGCTGGCGGGACGCAGGGGCTGCACTGCCTCTGCCTCCCTGCAGGGGGGATGCAGGCACTAGCAGGTTGATTCCGTGGGACTAGTGACAGCCTGCCGCCTGGGCCAGCGCCTACCCTCCTGTGGGCACCTTGCTGCTGGGCTGCGGGGGGGCTTCCCGTGTGCCTGACAGCACAGCTGGCCCCCATCTCCCGCCCCGGCATCCCCTGGGAGGACTGTGCCCAGGATCAGGCTCCCACCTGACCCCATCAGCCCTGGGTGTTGAACAAGGCGGGCAGAGCTACTGCAGGTGGCCGCAGCCTGGGGAGTCTCCTCAGTGACCTGGGGTCTGCTGTCCCTTGTGTGAGCAGGTGAGAAACAGCAAAGCCAGCGGCTACTGCCTGGACCAGGGGGCAGAAGATGATGACCGGGCCATCCTTTACCCCTGCCATGGCATGTCCTCCCAGGTACGGCTACAGAGGGCTGAGGAAGGGCCTCCCGCTCCAGCCTTCTGACCCTGGGCTGAGCTCAGGGACGCGGGGAGATCCTCCTGCCTCAGCCAGGGGCAGCAGACGCAGGGGACTGAGGGCACAGCCTCTGGTCCCACAGGCCTTGGCCCGTCCTGCCCTCCCGCCCTCCCAGTCAGCCAGCAGGAAAATGATGCACGTGTCCCAGAGCTGCCATGGGAACAGATGGGAAGTGTGGGCACGGGTGCGGTGTGCCTGTGTCAATAGCGTCTCCTCCCATGGAACCCTGCCCCGTGGCTCCCAGCCCCATTCCAGGATCACAGGGGTCGGGGTGAGGACATACGTGACCATAGTGTTTGCTTGTGGTCAAGCCCAGCACCCAACCCAGCCCAGGGGCTCTGAGCTGCGTCCCTGGGGAGAGGAGCCCACAGTGGGGCCAGGCACGGGCGTCCTGTCTCAAGACCGTGGCTCTGACCTCAGCCTTCTGCCCGCCGTGGTCTCCTCTTCCTCCTCCTCCTCCTCCTCCTCCTCCTCC